>QFET01004830.1:0-16625 GCA_003316355.1 Tuber calosporum | reverse complement strand
AAAAAAAAAAAAAACCCTCTAGTTAAGTGATCATCAAGGAACAGACAAGAGACCTTATCAATATATTCAATTCTCAAGTTACTCAGTTAACAAGGCTTAGAGAACCTTAACCTTGGATCATACTTTTAGCCATGCTTTCCTGATAGATCTCTGATTTTCTTAATACAAATACAGCTCTGACAATTCAAATGTACAGAATTGGCTACCCTGTTACACCTTCCCCTGCGGAAGCTTATCTATCATTAGTCTCAATAGTTAACTCTACTGGTGAACCAAAGTCATCCGACAGTGATAGGGGTACTCTATACCCAGGGAAGGTTGAATGTTATGCAATAACTTGTGAGCTCTCAAAAGTCGCCATATTTTGATCAAATAAGGCCTCTGTTTCTCATGTATTTCCCAAATCTCTGGTTGTTTTAATATTTCCATCTCCTGATCATCTTCAGCAGCTTTCACAATGTTAGTTACTGGATCAAATGTATATCCCTGGAGGTCCTTCTAGCCAATCCAGATTTTCAGATTGTTTTGTAAACTTTGCAGGTTAGTTTGTATTACACATATGGGAAATGGTACAAAATATAGATTTTATAGTATATAGAACTAGGAGGTTACTATATGCCTACAACCGATGCTGGCAAGAGGTAGTGTCTATAGCAGTGCTAATCTACCACGGTGAAAGATCCAGACTCTATGATAGGAGTACTAAGACTCTTGATAATCCGAATGCATATGTACTTAAGTGCATATATGCTTCAAAGACGGCCATCCAGTTTGATCCAAAGATATTCTATAAGTTCTTAGCAATTGGGATATCTTAACTTGAACATAGTTCATTTAGCAAATGAAGCGAAGGCTATCTAGTGGAGCAGTACTAGATACCCTCGGAATAATAGGTAGTTCAGGGGATAATAAGACTGAGCAGGGCATACATTTTTAGGGGCTAATAGTCTTTCCACTTGCTATAACCCTCGCCTAGGTGTCAAAAGATACTTCACCTCTATGGCTAACATATGTACTGGGAAAAGTGTATAAATAGCTAGCCATCCCAGATGGTTTAGAGATCATCAAGCAACCGAGAAAAGACATTAACAATATAATCAGTTATTCAGCTATTTAGTTATCCTACTTAAAAACCCTTGAGAACTTTTAGCTTTTACCATACTTTACAGGAGCTTTCGTGACAGTTCTCCGATTTACTCGATACGAGGACGGCATAGGCAATTCAATGGTACCAAATTGGCTACTCCGTAACAGTTAAACTCTTTTTTTTGTGATTATAGATCCTCCTGTAAAAACAGTTTGAACTTCCTGTACAATTATATTCCAAACTTCAAACATGAATCCATTGTCAGCACCTTTAGCTGCTCTAATTACCCCAACTAACTTCGGTAATAATAGTCATTTCGGCAGACTATTCAATAGCTCCTGGATAAAACTTACAAGTCCTGCCTGTACAAGGAAATGAAAAGGGTATATTAGAGTTATCCACAATAGGCATCAGTTTTTCCTTACTTTGTCCCACTTGTTGACTCAACAATACAATCGTAAGACGGGATGAGAAATTAGAATCATAATTGATATTCCCAGTCTGAATAGCCCCTGAGCTAATATCCTCACTCCCTATCTGAAGGACTATTTACTTAAGATGATGCACAGGGGCCTGATAACAGAGCAGGAACTAGGAAAATCAGCCAAGAGGAGGTGAGGAAGGGGGAAGCAGAGTGAGAGATAGGATACTGGCTAGAAGAGTTAACATAACAAGTCCTGAATAAGAATGAGCAGAGCACAGGAAAAGAAATTGGAAAGATTAGCCCCAGCTGAGCTAAGGAGTCGATACTGAGTTGAAGCTCAAGGATGACAAGAAGAGGAAGAGGAGGAAGAGGCACCAAGCAAGGAAGCAGAGACCAAGAAGTAGAGAGCCGGAAGCAGAGCCAACACTCGACAAGGTGGAGGTGGAGCTGAGCTAGGCATCAGAGACCCAGGAGCCGATAAAACGCTAGAGCAGGAAGAAGAGAAGTCGAGCGAGGCAGCAGAGACCCACAAGCAAACTAAAAACTGCAGGAGGACGAGGAGGAGGAGGAGGACAAGGAGGAGGACAAGGAGGAGGAGTCGAGCAAACGAGTAGAGACCCGGCAAGAAAGCAAGCCTAAAGGGAGGAGAAGCCATATGCAGCAGCAAAGACCAGAAGGAAGAGCCAATACCAGAAGAAGAGGAGTCGAACAAGCAGATCCCGGAAGAAAGGGCCCGCACAACGGAAGAAGAATGAGGAGGAGCTACGCACAGGAGCAGAAACCGGGAGGAACAGCTGATGGGTGAGGAGGAGAAGGTGGAAGAGCTGAGCGACAGAGCCAGAACCCAAACGAAGAGCTAGCACGGGAGGGAGGAGGGGGGAGGAGCAGACACCAGAGGAAGAGGAGGAAGATTGTAGGAACAGAACAAGTAAGAGATGGTGGGTGAGGAGGTGGATGCAGAGAAGGTGAAAACTTTGTCGTATAATTCTGTAGTATAATTTTGTCGCATTACTAATCACATGATTACCTTTAGTGAACGGTCTCCATTAGGCGACCATTTCTACCCACCCAACCATTTCACCCTGGAATGGTCGTAAATGGGCCCAGCGCAACCAAACAGTGCCTTGGTAAGTGGTGGGAGGAGAATCCTGACGTGCTTATATAACTACTTGGATGAATTTTTGGGGGGGATATTTTCTGCATTTGCTCAGTGCGGGAGCCTGACTGTAAACCCGAAGAATCGTGATTCTCGGTGCTGAGGCCTCTAATCACCAGGGCCTTTGCTCACCGGCTTGACCACAGCGCGGCAGAGCTTCATGAGCGACTACCAAACTTGATGGGAAAACAGATGTAGAACATGCCTCTACCTTAGAGGCGCACACTTCCACCTGACGAAGAATTTGGCGCCTCAGCACCGGCAGGTAGCCCAAATAGAAGTATAAGTTACACTGCTGGACAAAGAACCCTGTTTGAGCCTCACAGTAAAAGGCCTAATAAGTCACGTTTTTACTGAGTGTTGTTCGGTTTCAAGAGCTCGAAACCACACTCATGCTACGACCGATCTCGCTTGAAAGGGACAACGGCAATTCCCTGTTGAGAAGGGTTTCTGTTTCTGGTGTTGTTTAAGATCAAACCTCGTAGCTCGCATGATGTTTGAGGGAATTTATGAAAAGAACAAAGATTGGTCCTAGAGACTATGTCACATAGGCTATGATCGTGTCCGAGGTACCCATCATTCGACAGCCTACAGCTACCTCAGGCGAGACCCCTCGTTGCATTGAAACGGCTAAACAGCTCAAACTCCATTATCTCTCCACCTTTCAGACTACTCATGATCTCGCCCATGATGTCTGAACCAGGCGGGAAATCGGTCTCGAAACAAGGCTCACCCGCACCCTTCATATTAACGAGAACTGCCTGACGAAAGTGCCAGCGTAGAAGCTGATCAACAGGCCGAAGTGGATTATCAAGGAACGACTGATCAAGATGCCGACCGGCGATGTGATGGTCGAGAGAATCAGGTGTAAAGCACACGATCTTGTAGTTATCCTATACAATTGTCAGCTGTGAAGAGCTGAAGGTCCAGCTATTCATACATCAGGGTTGATGGTCAAATCATAGGACTCAAAATAATCACGTATCTCAGACATGACCAAGATCCCATTCTGGACTGAGTTAATGGATCCGTCGGACTCATTGGCAGGTGGAATGGTAATCCAACGACTGTATTTATGATCATTCCAGTACCCCTCGTGTGCTAAAGGAAAGATATGAGCCGTTTCAAAGCCCGTCCAATTGCCAAACTGAGCTAGCCGCGCTGGCCTGCCAGTTATAACGCACCTCCGGTCTCGATCACGGATAGCATCACGGAATGATGCAACACGGGTTCCGGACGGCAACGAAGTCGTTCGAATTAGCGGAGCTTCGTCGGTGATAACTACGGAACCTATACTGGGTGAGTGGCGACTTATGATGGAAGCGCAGAAAAAACTTACCATCCGTGACAATATAGTAATTTCCTGGTTGAAGCGGTTGCAGATCCCTCCCAACCAACTGTTCACTCTCGTTTTGGAGATTGAAAGTATCGCTAAACAAACAGAAAATCTCCAGCATGGAATAGAGATTGGCGTTGGTAATACCTTCTGCGACCCAGAGGCCTCCGATTATACCACGGTCGCGCGAAGTGTAGATGTAAGTATCACGCCAGGCGGAGCGATCGACGGACGGCATGTTTGATTGCCTATATGGGTCTGTCAATGTTGTCGTTCCGCGGGGAAAGAAGGGAAGAAGGGAAGAAGGGCATGCTCTGACGGAAGAGGAAGGAATCCTTACACCTGAGTTGAAGTAGGAAGTGTTTGTGTCGGCACTGGAGCTGTGGATCTGGTGGGTAAGGAAGGAGGCGACAAAGAGAGGCGAAGATACACAAATTCTTGACTGGCGACCCCAGTAATCTTTGCTTATATAAGCAGAAATCCAAGATCCGTCAAGGGTAATTAGCAACAGTTGAATCCCTCCTGTACTATTCTAGTGTAAAGTCTCTTATCGGAGATGCTCCAGACTTCCGTCAACAACTCTAGTCTAGGGCCAGGCACTTGAAATCAACCCTCATAGGTGATTCGTTTTCGCTTGCATAATAAAGACAAAATAGTAGAGCCCAGCAGAGCAAGTTCAAAAACGACCATAGACCATGTAAGGGCTCAGCGAGGCGGCACCCCCAGCGAGGCTTGGCGCATCTTGGCAGGAACAGCTTGTCGCATTACATGGAGAATTGAGCACTAGGAGTGTGGAGCAAACCAGCTTGTCTTTACTGCACTTCTGATATCTACTGGTTTTTTACTCTATTATAGCGGCAAGCTGAGATGCGCCAAGCCTCGCTGAGGGTCCCGCCTCGCTGAGCCTGGTAATTTGAAATTTTGCGCTAAGTTCAAGTGCTCGGCACCATACAGGTCTCAGATATTCCTCATCATACTGTCCTATGGCAGTACAAGCCGTAAGGTATACAAGTGCCATGGCTGATGTTTTCGTACATGTTTTCGCACAAGCACACAACCTCTATTTACCTGAATTTTGAAATAGCGACTACTCATATTTTCGACGATCGAATTATCAACCAACGGCGGCCTCTCATCGCATTGGCTATTGGGCTTCGAAGTGTTTTTGGATTTAGTGCTTATCCAGGGACGCCATGGCTAGCAAGGGAGGAAAAAGTAGGAGAAGGGTTGGACTAGGAGTTTGGAGGGATAGGGTTGAGAAAGGGAGTATGGGCAAGAGGGGATTGGTGAAAGGAGGTGGTAGGAAGATTGGGAATGGATGGGTATTGGGAAAGGATGAGGGGGGCAAGTGGAAGGTATGGGAGGAGACGATTGGAGGAAATAAAAATGTGAGATGTTAGGATGTGATTGATGTGGCGGAAGAGGAGAGTGGGTTAAGGGAAAGGGGAGTGGGTGGAGGGGGTGACTGGTTGAAGGTGGAGAGTGGGAATCGGAAGCAGGAGGGGGAAAAGGGTATGAAGAGGTGTAAGGGTGGGAGTGAGGTGAAGGGTGGGGATGGGATTAGGGAGAAGGGTAGGAAGAGAAAGGGAGTGGGGAGGAAGGTGGTAGAGGTAGAGGGGAGTGAGGAGGAAGGAGTAAGTTTGGTAGATGAGTGGAAGGTGAGGAAGATAACGGAGGACAAGAGAAAGGAGAAGGAGAAAGAGAGGAGGGAGTTGGAGGGGGCTTTGAGTAGGGGAAAGAATTTGGCTTGGAGTAGGGAGAGAATCTTAGAAATGTTGAGGGAGTGGAAGGATTATGATGCGGTAGTTAAGAAGATGGTGCTGATCACGGGGAGGAGTGTAATGGAGGCGAGGATTTTTGAATTGGACAGGGAGATCAGGAAGTTGGGATTTTGGTTGGAGGAAGGGGGTAGGAAGGGGGAGAGGGAGGTGGTAAGGGAGAAAGCGAGGGTGGAGGTGGTGGTAGAGAGTCAGGTGGAGGTAGAGGAGAGTTTGAAGGTAAGGGAGGAATTGGGGCAAGAGGAGGTGGTTGAGGGGGAGAGGAAGTATAGCGAGGTGTTGATGGGGGGTAGGGAGGTGGATGGAGGAAGGAAGGAGGTGTTAAAGAAGAAGATAGAGGTAGAAAGGGTAAATGAGGAGAGGAGGGGATTGGATTTGGAGGAGAGGTTGAGCAAGAGGATGGTGGTGGTGCTGGACTGACAGCAGGATTTGGGCGGGAGAGAGTGGAAGAAGGAGGAGGTGGACGAGGTGTTAGAATTGGGTAAAGGAGCAGTGGAAAGGATGGTAGTAAAGGGAAATAGGGTAGAGATGTTTATGAAGCGGGCGGGTGAAGTGGAAAAGGGAATGAGTATGGGAGAAGAGAAGTGGGAGAGGGTGTTAGGAGGGAAGATAGAGGGGAGAAGAAGGATGGAGCAGTGGGTGTATGGTTGTGCCGGGGATGGAGGTAAAGGAGTGGGAGGGAAAGTTAGGGGAATTGAGGGAGAAGGTGGAGTTGGAGAATGGTGTAAAGTTGATGAAGATGCCAGGGTGGTTGGCGGATAGGAATAGGAGGAGGGAGTTGAAGTTGAGTAGAGTAGGGGTGGTAGATCATGTGGCTAGGGAGAGCGAGAGGGTGAGGTTGTTGGAGGAGGGGTTGAATTGGGATGGGGGAAAAAGATGGAGAAGAAGTTTGTGGACGCAAAGAGTTTGGTGTTTTGCACAAAATGTGCAGTCGTTGGACACAGTTGGTTGGAGTGTAGGAAGGAGAGGAGTAGGTGTAGTGTATGTGCGGTTAAGGGACACAGTGGTTGGCAACATAAGTGTGACAGGTGTCAGGTGGGGAGGGTGGGATGTGTGCATTACAGGAAATGCGAAATGTGTGCAAAGGGACATACAATGGGGGAGGCGAGGGAGAGTAATTGTTGGGGTGTTAAAGTTGAGATGGAGAGGTTGAGGAGTTTGTCAGGCTGAGGGAGGGTTGTTGAAGTTGGTGTCATTGAACTTGAGGGGAAGTTATGACAGTATGGTGGAAGTAGGAGCGATAGGAGGGGGGTGGATATGTATGGGTTACAGGAAGTAAGGGTTTCTAAGAATGATGAGATGTATAGGGTGGATGGTTATGTGAGGTTATGTGGGGTGGGAGGCCATGTGGGAAAGGGGAAGGGGTCGGTGGTTGGTATGTTGATAAGTGAGATATCGAAGGGTAAGTATGTGGTACAGGAAAGGTGTCAAGAGAGGATAGGGATTAGGCTAGAGGTAGGGTTAAACAGAAAGGTTGATATATGGACGGTATATGTGGGACAGGGGAAACACGAGGCATACAGGTGGCCGGAAGGAGATAGAAATATATTAGTAATGGGAGATTTTAATGCCTGGAGCAGGAGGTAGGTGGGATTGGAAGAGAGAAATACGAAGGAGGGGGAAATAGTCGAAAGGTGGGTAGATGAATGGGCTTTGAGGGTGGAAAATGAGGTGGGAGTGGCAACGAGAATAGCGGACAGGAAGAGTGGAAGGGATAGGGTTTTGGATTTGGTGGTGAGCGGAGGAGGGGTAGAGGTTAAGGTGAAGGTAGGGGAAGGGGTGGTAAGGACAGACCATAAACCGTTGGAGGTGGAAGTGGAAGTATTGGGATGGAATATCGATAAGGATATGCTATTAAGGAAAGGGGTAGATTGGGCTAAGTTAGAAGGGGAGTTGAAGATTTGGGGTGGAGAAAGGGGATGGGGAGAGAGTGGAGAGTGGGATAGGGATGAGTTGGATAGAGTGGTGAAGGAGGTGGAGGATGGTTTGTAGGAGCGGGTAAGGAGGTGTGAGGGTAGGAGAAAGTGGAAGGGGGGGTGGAAGAAGTGGTGGGACAATGAGTTAGAGGAGTTGAGGAAAGGAGTAAGAGAGTGGGAAAGGAGATGGGAGGTGTATAGGGAAGAGGGAGTGAGGATTAGGGGTTGGGAGGAGAGGAAGAAGTATAGGTGGAGGATACAGGAGAAGAAAGGGGAGTATTGGGGTAGGTACTTAGAAGGGTTAGGATTAATGGACAGCTTTAGGTTTGTCAAAACGGATAGGGATTTTGTGGTGGATGTGCTAGGGATAGTGGGGGAGAAGGGAGAGTTGGTGGTGGATGATTTGGGTAAAGGGAGGGCGATAGTGAGAGGTTTAGGAAAGAGGGAGGAGTTAGTGCAAGAGGAAGAGGGTTTTGAGGAGGTAGTCTTGTGGGAGGAAGAGTAGGTTAGGGAGTGTTTGTGGAAACAGAATGATGGGCGGGTGGTAGGGGTAAATTGTATGGGGGGAAAGGTGTTTAAGATGATGTGGGATTTGGAGTGGGGTAGGAAGGTGATAATAGGGATGGTAAGGAGGAGTTTGGAGTTGGGATATTTGCTGAAGAGGTTTAGGGAGAGTGTGGGGATTGTTATGAGAAAACAGAAGAAGCCGGATTATAGTGTGCCGAGCAGATATAGTGTGAGATATTGTTGGATGTGTGGGGAAAGGGGTTGGAGAGGGTAGTGGTAAAGTTGTTGGAGAAATAGGATAATGTGGGATTTGGGCGAGAACAATGGGGTGTGAGAGAGGGGAGGTGTAACGGAATCCTACTATGTTTCTACTATTACAACTGACTGGATATTGGTTATTACTTATTTGGGTTTATACGTGATAAGCGCTACTATTTGGTTGTCCTTTCCTACTTGGTTATGACTTCCTAACTGGTTATTCTTTTCTTGTTTCACTTATCACTACCCCTCCTTGCTCTAACCCATTTGGGTATCACTATCCTCCTGGTATACCTACTGGATAGGTATAGTATTAGCGATCTCTTGTTCCTTCCTGTTTGGATTGCATTACTTGTTTTATTAGCTCCATCCTTTCGCTTTTAATCCTCTGGTTTCAGAATATGGTTACCTTGTTATGCTGCCGCGGATAGCATGTTGGTTGGACAGGATGTTTGAACTTTTGTTAAGTTTTCCTAGCTACAATTTTTTGTATTTAAAGAGCCTGTAATCCCTTAAGGATACGGACTCTGAAGCGTTACAGGACTATCATCTTTAATACTACAAGTTGAATGGTCACTCTATTAGTTCCATACCTTTTACCTTGTCTATTGAAGACCTATCTATTGACGCATGTCCCCCTATCCTAATAGTATCTTCAGGGTCCATGTGGGATTCTCGAGATACTTGGGAATAGGTTACATTTTATGACCTAGACTCAAGTATACCTTTGATCTTCGGCAGAGGACTGATAACCCTTAGCCTACATTGACCCTGCAGTACTAGTACACCTCCCTGTTTCCAAGAAGGCCTTAAGCGGACTCCTGGCGAGACCAGCTTACCCTAGTTAGCAACCATTTCGCTTCCAAGAGATACCAGAAGGCACTTCACCAGAGGATCAGTAGCATTCTGATTACGACCCCAAAGTTAAGCGCCAGTACCCCCACCTGCACCACCATCTGAGGATTCAGAACCATCTTCATTAGATAGCAGGAGCAGCGAAGAAGAGGACCAAGATCAAGCCCAAGACCAAGCCCAAGCCCAAGCTCCACACCAAGTCCTAGATTAAGTCCAAGAACAGCTCCACCAAGAAGTCCAATCCAAGAAAGAATCAAGCTCAGAATCAGAATCAAATTCCGGTCATGAGGAAGCTCCAGGACCAGCACCCCCAGCTTCGCCACCCAGACCCCACTGTCTACCAAGAGAACCCACAGAACCAAGCCATGCACCAGATGATTTACCAAGTCCACTAAGACCACCTAGTCTACCTAATCCACCAAGCAATCCAAGCCCTGCACCAATCACCATGTCAGTTGCACCAGAAGGAAACAATCGTCCTAAATGACCTGAACCATTTACATTCACAGGAGAAGGAAAAGATCGAAACCCATTGAGAATCAACTCATGGTTCAACACTGTCTATCGATACATCGCCAGCTTTCGCACAACTGACAATACCCCTGAAGCCCTACAATACTATGGAGCCTATTGCAGAGAAAAGGCCCTCGATAAATTTACAAAATATGAAGCTTCCCAAGGAGACCACACAGTTGCTGGACTGAAACAGAAATTCGAGGCCTACTTCCTTCCATTCACATCTACAGATACCATCTATGAACAGTGGCCACAAGTCAAGTAAACTACTGGCGGAAAAACAGCACAGATTACTAATACTGTAATCATACTTGAAACCTTGAGAGGAAGTCTCCCCCCAGGAACAATTTCGGACTATGCAGCGAAGTTGAGACTTCTAGATGCTATGGATATCTAACTCAAGCGAGAAGTGAAACCACACATCACTTCAGATACCTCTTTCGACCAGCTAGTGGAGATAGCGGAAAAGCAAGATGCAATTGCCCACTCAACAGGGCTCTATGGAAATCGTCAAGGAAATGCAACCTCTAATGCAGTTTCCCAACAAGCACCGTAGTGCCCCCAAAACAGCACCCAGAGAAATCAACCAAGGTTCTCTAACAACACCTCTCAGCATCCATGAGTATCCCAGGCTGAGAAGGACCGGCGCAGGAGAGACAATGACTGTTACTATTGTGGAAAACATGGACCATACTACGATCACTGTTTTGAGAAGAAGAAGCATAGGAGCACCCAGCAGTGAGGCAAAGGAGGCCCTGGCGGATCCACGAGACCCCAGAATCTTAGAAGATCATACCACCCCCAGGAAGACGATCCCCAAGTGAAGGAATCTGTCACAGTTACCACAAACCATGCAGGACCTAGTGGAACTCAATCCCAAGCCTACAAAGCATACATCACAGTAAATGGCAGCAAAGCAAAGGCACTATTCGATACAGGAACCACAGGAGACAACTTGATATCAGGAAGGTTTGTCACTACCCACCATATCCCTACCAGATATCTCGAAACTCCTATCAACCTGAAGATGGCAGTTAAAGGATCACGCACAGCAATCAACTATCTGGCAAAGCCGGTCATACAGATTAACAAGGAAAGCGGCGATATCTCTGAGGCCCTAGTCTGTTCCCTGGACAACTATGATATCTTCCTAGGAATGACTTACCTTACTACACACCATGCTGTAATAGATTTCATAAAATCTATATTCACCTTCCCTGACAAAGGAATTACCTTGACATGCAAGAAAGCAACTAATGCACGATTTTCAGCCATGAATGAAGCAGATCCCCATGAGTTCATTTCCGAGTTTCCTACAGTATTCCCTGGCAAGAAGACAGCGGAAATACCACCCTTGAGAGATGTCAACCACCACATCCAGCTGAAAGATAAAATTTCGGACCATAATCAGAGATTCTTCACATTCCCTGACAAGATAATGCCAGCATACAGAGCACTGATCGAAGAGTGGAAAGCAAAAGGAATAATTTACACAAGCCAAGCAGACAACTCAGTCAATATATTTCCAAAGCTGAAACCCAATGGCGAAATCAGACTACCTGCAGACCCATTACCCAGAAACGGTATTACAATCAAGGACCATGGACCGATACCCAACCAACCCATGATACTCAGAACTGTTGCCAGAGCAAAGTTCAGATCCACCATAGACCTAGCATATTGCTACTTCCAAATTTGAGATCTCCCTAGCAATGAGAAATACAATACCATCAAAACATCCTTTGGAACCTTGGCATGCAGAGTTATGCTGCAAGGAGATGCCAATGCCCATGCTACAGCTATGAGAGTTATAGAGTTTGTCCCAGATGGATTTATTGGAAAATTTGTCTGTGCATACATGGATGACATTACCATATACTCAGAAACTTTTGAGGACCATATTTCGCACATCAGATCAGTCTTAGGAAGACTGATGCAGCACCAGATCAAATCATCGCCAGCCAAGGGCTAATTCTTTGCTGTCAAGCTCTCACTCTTAGCACATGTTATAGATGAGAGAGGAATTGGTGCAAACCCTGAAAGAATTTGCTCCATCCTAGACTGGCCCACACCGACAGCGAAAAAAGCAGTTCAGACTTTTATTGGAGTTGTGATATATCATGCACAATTCCTCCCAGATCTTTCATCCACTAATGCCCCCCTCTCACACCTAATCTCTGAAGAAGTGTTTGAATGGCGACCCATGTATGAGGAAGCCTTAAAACAGGTTAAGCGCCAGGACAAGGAGACAATTCCACTCCATCCCATCTCATATGAGAAATCAGCTGATCAAATATACCTTATTACTGACGGTTCTAAGGTTGGATCAGAAGCATGGTTAGGACAAGGACCCTCCCCGTGAGAAAGCATACACTGCCGCATTCCACAGCAGAATATTTGCAACAAGTCAGCTGCACTCCGCTGTCCATGAATTGGAACTTTTGGCGATTGTGGATGTCATTCAGGCATTCCAGCCGATTCTCTATGGTACCAAGTTCACTGTTGTGTCTGACAACAAGACACTATCCTTTTTCCTGAAGCAAACAGACCTACCTTACCGCCAGACAAGATGGTGCTTGTTCCTGCAATCTTTTGATTTCGATATCATACACAGACCTGGCAAAGACAATGTCCTTGCAGATGCACTATCAACGATCTATGAAGACACCCCAGCTGAAGAAGACCAAATACTCGAAGACCCTACAGAGAAGAAACCTATAAAGACCCCCTCCTCTGCCATGAACAGTGTATCAAGAGACTACCTCAGCATCGCCCATACTCAAGACCCTTCTTCTACACTTACCCTTCAACTACCCTCTTGCATTCTTACTCCTGAACACCACTCCATGTGGAATTCACATCATGGCACCAGCTCAGACCCCTCTAGCTCCGAAGAAGCGAGTCACCACACAGATACTGTTGAACAAGCCATGGATAAAGTAGCAGATACCCTCGAGCTTGCAACCAATGTCATTCAAGGTTGTGATATCATCGAGACCCCTTCCTATCTCAGCAACCCTCAGGAGCCATCCCCGGCCACAGAACTTATTGACCGAGCTAAAGCTCTACCGTCTGGCCTTGCAGTGAGAATTAACCGTACTCTAGGAGATATGAACAAACCATTGCATCCAGATGCTATCACCAACTTCTTTAACAGAATCCATAATTCTATCTCCCAATTTGAATCCCTTGCAGTCTCCACCTCCGCAAATATCGCCCCCAGCAGCACACCTACTTAACCTAAACCTCAGCCCACACAATCCCCTTCTAGAACTCTAGTCAATGAACAGGACATATTTCTTGAATCTACTAGGCACAGAGACATGCACTGGACTGCCTGTGTCTGGGACAAGTGCCAAACACACATTGGTGGAAAGAATACAGGATACTTTCCCTCTGGATCTCGCGATATTCCTAGACCCTTGCCTCTCTACTCTTCCTCCAACTTTGTATCCCCTTATCATCCCAAGCGCAAAGTAGAACACAGATGAGCTGTTCCCCCTCCTCCTCCAGGAGGATGATGGCTACCCAGTCTTTCATACAGATATTGATAAGGGAAAAGAAATAGAAATGCCCGATATAGACCAAGGATGGGACCTACCTAACCCAGAAGGACTTGTCGATTATAAGAACTGCTTCTTTGATCATCCCTCTTCCCAGCTTGACCTTCGAGCCTTTCAGCTTACCAACTACATGAATGGAAAATAGTACTCCAGCATTCAAAATGCAACCCAGAATGACACTCTCCTTGAGGTAGTATTCAAGGCTATCAATAACCCTGACTGGCTCTTATATGATGGAGTTCTCATCAGAAAGGGGAAGGATGACAGAAGAGACTGTCCTTATGTCTCCTATTAAGCAAGCTATCAAGGTACTAACATCAGAAATGAAATTGTGCGCATTACCAATGAACAAATCGCACATATGGGTTGGAAGAAATATTTTGAATATGCTTCAACACACTTCAACTGGCTCTCCATGAGGAACGATTTTAAAGACTATATCCGCAGATGTCACCAATGTCAGCTCAACAACCAACCTACTACTCTCCCTGAAGGTTCAGTCACCCCCCTCCCTGTCCCCTGAGAGCCAGTCTCGTTTCTTGCAATTGACTTTGCAGGACCTTTCCATAGCGATTCCAAACTGGAACTCATCATGGTTTTCTTGGATCGATCCAGTGGCTTTACCTACCTCATCCCAGTCTCCCAGAACATCACAGCTGTCGAAATAGCACACACCCTCATTGAGCGAGTCTTCAACATTCATGGTTTCCCTAACTCCATAGTCTCTGATAGAGACCCCAAGTTTACCTCAGGTTTTTTGGACACAGCTAATGGAGAGTCTCAATGTTGATCTCAACATGGCTACAGCTTACCATAACCAGAACAATGGAGAGACTGACAGAATCAGAACTGTTCGCTAATGCCTTAGGAACTATGTCAGCCTTGAAGGAACCAAGTAGGTTCGCCACTTAACTCATGTCCAGACTGCAATCAATGCAGCTCCCAACGATAGCACTGCACTCTCCACCTTCGAAATCACATTTGGCAGACTACCAAACCTCCTCTCCAGTGTCAGAGTTCTCCCTACTTCAGTACCAGCAGCAGACGAGATTGCTTTCCAGATCATGAAGAACCAGCAACTCGCCTGGGATACCCTCAAGAAGTCTACAGCACGTCAAACCACCTCTAGCGAAAACAGAAGAAAGGATGGACCCTCAATCATCCTCAACGAAACTGAAGTTATCCTCAAGTCAGTAACTATTACGATCCTATGCGGTAAGCTCGTTCTGCAACAGGTAACTACTACTCTTTGGGTTTGATGAACAGGACCGGGCTGTTATTGGATTCCGGTATGGGGCGTGGCGCTAATCTCAGCCACCAGGGTAGGAGTACTATTGCAACGAGTAGTACTAGGCGGAGTTCCACTATTGCTCTTAGGCCTATGCCTACGTTGTCTTGATAGCTGAACCCTATGGTTCCTATCGTACAACGCCAATAGGAAATGGAACGGTAAAGAGGTAAAGTAATTGTATAGGAAAGAACTTAGATGGTTGCGTGAAGAGTCCTAACTACAGGTCGCATAGAGGTCCTTATATAGGCACTGTTCCCTCAACCCTAACCCTGGTGACTCATACCTGTGAGTCACACGACCTCTATGACTCATAGTGAGTCATAGTATGAAATCCATCAGCTGACTCCTCTGAGTCAACTCCGCCGCATGCCAACCAATCACAACTCATATAATAAGTCATGTGCCCTAGCGTGGTCACATGCGCGAAACCCATGACTCATAGTGTGAGTCATGTGCGAAAATCATTACATCATATGACTCACAAATGTGAGTCATGCGCACGATCAACCAATCACAACATAACAATGATTGCATAAGTGTGCATCATGTGAAACCCCATGACTTCTAATGAGTCATAGTGCGAAATATAACAACCTTATGACTCATACCTATGACTCATGCGAAATTCTACCTTGCTTAGGCACCAATCGTGACATTAGCTCCCCTCTCCCTTAAGCTTGAGTCCCTTCAGGCTTAACGTGCCATCTTTGTCAGGCTTTCTCCAAACCTGCTCAGTTCATTTTTCAATTACCGAACTTGATGTTCGGCCGACTGGTTGTTCCTCAGGATTTCCTGTAAGGTGGTTTGTGCCGCGCTAATAGTCCGGTCCCGGTCCTCAATCATTCTCTGATATGTCCGCATATCAGTCCTTTGTGCCTCAATTGTGGCTTCGGTGATGCCAAGTTGTTCTCGTAGCCCTTGCAACTGTCGTTGCAAAATCTCTTCGTCGGGGATCGTCTGGATTTCGCTTTTTTCGCCCCCCTCTCCCTTCCACTGTGTCCTCACAGTTGTTTTTCTTTTCCTAATACGTGCATCGTTTTCCGTAAGCGGTGCCGCTTCCCCGGTTCGTCTTGGGTAAAACCCAGAATCGATTTTGTCGTGTCTGTGAATACGACAAGTGTCCTTGAAACAGTGTTTCCAGGATGTCTCCTTGTGTGGTTGTTGCGGTTTCCGCAACTTGGGCTGTCTTGGAAACCAATTGCTTCCTTCCTTGTCGCGTAAATGAGTTTTGCAGGAATCATCGTAACAGGCAGTCCACGAAAGAGCGTTGTGTGCTGCCAGCTTTTCCCTTTCTTCCTGAGCAGCGTATAGCGGGCTGGTAGGGGTAGTAGCCCTGGGGCTATCGCCCCAGCCTTCGTCTGGACCCAATGGCGTTAGGTCTTGCTTCGTGGGTTCGATTTTGACTGTAACCCAAACGGGGTTTTCTTGGGTACTGCTGATGGAAACGTTCAATGGCGATGCTGGCATTGTTGAAGTTTTCCGCAGGGTACCAAGTTTGGTCGTGTTCTGGTGAGTAGCCAGTCCACTTGGCTCTCTATTGTAGGCGTTTTCGGTGTATGCGTGAGTCAATGATTTCTTCGAGTTCGTATTCACTTTCTCCTTCTATCTCGATTGGAGGTGGTGGTGATTGCTTTTGTGAGGGGAACTGATTGTCTTGGTATGGTTCGAGGAGTGAGATGTTGTTACAAACCTATCCTTAGTCTGCCGGACAAGGCACGCTATCACCTTTAACTCCAACAGGTAACGATACGTACCGCTCGTCTTACCTCTCTTCAGGTCTCGTAGCCTTATGTCGCCTAGGGAACACTGAGTCCTTTCACTCCTAGCCCGTGCGACAGCTCCTTAGCGATACGTTTCTCGAATCACCTTTCGGTCGGTTATATAAACGGATGGTCGTAATAAGAATAAAGTATAGATTGAACTAATAGTAAAAGTATA
>QFET01004828.1:0-12994 GCA_003316355.1 Tuber calosporum | reverse complement strand
TATCATCTTTAATACTACAAGTTGAACGGTCACTCTATTAGTTCCATACCTTTTACCATTTCGATTGAAGGTCTATCCATTGACGCTTCTCCCCCTAACCTAATATTATCTCCAGGGTCCCTTTGGGATTCTCGAGATACCTGGGAGTAGGTTACACGCTTTAATCAACCTAGTAACCGATTCCCACCTCAAGCTTCGTAGGTCAGTGATAACATCGTAGTCTATAAGATGCCCAAAAGAGGTTACGGTACTTTGTTGCAAGAGTGAAAGAGACTTTTCAGATATTGTACTTTCCACACTGGTCTACTTGTTCCAGACAAGGATACCAGAACTCGCAAATATCACGAAAGGAGACTCGAGGAGCAACAATTCTCAGGAGCTAGTTAGCCAAAGAGCTTAATGATATACTGTAACTAGGGTACCCTTTAGGAAGATAGCTCATAAGTTTGCAACCGCACCAAAGACTCCAAGTAAAGTTCATGGAAGGTAAAGGCTTAAATAATTGAATCCAATGATAAAACCTAATATCATTAAGCCAAAGCTTCACTCAATTCAAGTTCTTCTCAAGATGATCGTTGGTTATCAGGTTAGAGTGCCGATCATGGTTATTTAAGTAGAATGATAAAGGCTATCGACACCCATCCCTACTCTGTCCATAAATGAGTACTCTTCTCCAGTGAGGGTTTATCAATGCCGGACTTCCTCAGTGTCAGTTTCGGAAGTCTGCTAATCACTCGGATAAGGAGAGTCCACCAATCCTATTCCTTTTCTGCAATGTATCTCAAATATCTCTACAGGAGAGAATAACCTTTCAGATCAAAGTCTTGTCAATAGCCTACTATCAAGTCGACATGGGACTCATTATCTCAGTTAAGAACCTGTAGTGTGATTACATTTTTGTCTATACAAGTGATATACTCATTTTGTCAACTTGGCCAATTGGCAACTTTTCAAATGACTTCATAGCTCCCCCGGCGAGTGCCACCACTGTGTTGGCTAGAATGGGCGCTACACATAGCCAATGGTTCATTAACCACCTCCGCTGTGATAAGACTTTATGTTTTCACAGTCCTGTTGTAACGTCTCTCAGTAGTGATATAGTTCCAGGGCTCTAAGTTGCCTTTGCAGTAGACTTTATCCGGAGAAACTTCCATTCGTCCCAGACACTCACACGGTTATTCCAAGGGGCTCCCATACCTCCAATAGGGATATTAGGTACCTAGAATACCCACAGAGTACCACCTGATGTCAATACTAGCAACCTGCCCAGGTCGGCTGTCACTCACCTCTATAGTTATCCTGGGACAGCATCTGCTCGGATGGATAGTGGTAACTTATACGGTATTACGCAACCACCTTCAATCTCACACTTTCTTTAGTCTTTTTGCAACTGTCACCCTTTCCCACCCGTTGTAAGGGGAGAATGTGGAAGCCCAGGGGGGTATTAGACCTTCCAAAACCTCCGGTAGGAGCCCTAGGCAACAGCAGTAAGGTTCGCATTTCACATAACGTTATAGTAGTGTAAGTTATGGTCCACAATTTCATACGTGGCTTCAAAGGTAGGCTAACATGTTCCTATTATAGTGCAATTCTCTGCGGAAGTCAGTGTAACTCCCCTGTATTACTAGAGAGTCCTGTGTAACTACATTATTGTTTACACTAGCCTGGGTCACTATGATATACTTGGTTACACGAGCACCGGATACCTGACAGCGTCAATACTGCTTGCCTTGTTATTATAGTACTTTTTAGTTACCCTGCCTAGCTGGTTGCCCTGTCTAATCCAGAAGGCAGTTTACCCAGTATAAATGGGTTAGCCGGCCTAAAATAGTTACCCTACCCACTAAGTACCTAGGTACCACTCTTAGCCTAAGTACCTCAGGTTGTCAAGTCACCGTTAAGCTCTATTGTACCAGACTCCAAAGTATCTCTATAATCCCAAAAGGACTCTGAAGATACTATAAGGATAGGGGAAGAAGTGTCGATGGATAGGTCTTCAATAAATAAGGTAAAAGGTAATGGAACTAATAGAGTGACTATTCAACTTGTGGTAATAAGGATGATAGGCATGTGAGGCTTGAGAGTCCGTGTTACGGGGTAGCCAATTGGGTACTGTTGAATTGACTAGGCTGTACTTGTATCGAGAGGGTAGGAGAACAGTCAGGAAAGCTCCATTAGGAATTAGGATAAAAGTAAGGATGGTTGTGGAAAGCTTTAAAGTTGTTTTGACTAATAACTGAATATTTTGTTAAGGTCTCTTCTCCGTTGCTTGATGATCCCTTAACTATGGGGGTTTTTTTTTGATTATCTTATATATTCGCTGATAATGAACAGGAACCTGCATGGAGCGCTAGCTATGGCATAAATGAAAGGTTAATTCCAAACATGCAAAACAAAGGAAATAACTGCACAAGTTCTCCCCTAGTGATGACCATACCGTCACCGCGCCCAACAATGACGACTAATTCAAAAAGTATAGAATGAAATGATATCAAGAGAAATCATAACCGAAAGGAAAGATATAGCAGGAATGTCAAACCACTCAGTCTGGGTTATAGCCGGAGGAGGAGGAGGCAGCAGTAGAAAAAACGGCAGGCATGGTGGGGGGGAAGTTCGTGCGAGTAGCGGATGTATGAGGCAAGACCAAGGATCATGTCCAGGTAGGCCCAAAGTGGAGAGCCATGGTCCATCGAAGACAGCTTCGGAAGGTAAAGCTGGCGTTCTCGGGACTAGAAGGGGCAGTTGAGAATTGCATGCGCAAAGGTTTCATCCTCTGAGTCGCTGGAAGGGCAGTTGGGAGAGTGATCAGCATCGTTACAGGAGGGTTGCGCGGCGAGATAGGTCTTTCAGGTGTGCATTTGGTGAATTCTCCCAGCTGTAAAGCGGATGAGGCCCATAAAGGCATGTGGGTGTAGGGACGGCTTGTACTGGTAGTAAGCAGGGGGTGGGGACTGGAGTGTCCATTCAGTGATAAGGTCCTTTCTGCACTCCTCCTTCATCAATTTGTAGGAGACAGCCAATGGGATCGGAGGAGGGGGGGCAAAGACAGTGCCCGGTAGGAGGTGGAAGTTTATCAGTGGGAGTTTGAAACCGTCCTGTGCCACCTTGATCAAGAGGTAGCACATCACATTGATTGGGAGGTGAGAGCGGACGGCGGGTATGGGCCTTGGTTGGTTCCAGCGGAGGGGGATGTAATTGGCTCTAAGGCCACCATGGAGGCGGCAGGAGGAGTCCCCTGCCCCAAAGTTGGAGAAGGAAGGAAATGATGCAGGCAGCTGGGCTGCAGCGGGGTTGATCTCGGGAGGGGAGCAGGCTAGCCATAGTCCGGCCATCCTGCGGCGATGGGGAGGAGCAAGTTGTGAGAGGGGAGGCAAGCCTCACAGGGATGGATGGATACAGGAGTCGATGAGAAGCAGTTGGTGACCCATCGTTGGACCTTGCTCCAAAAGACCTCCATCTTCCCCATCATTGCAGCATTGGGGATGGGGAGGTCAGCTCTGTAAGTGAGGATTGGTAGCAGCAGGCCCATGGCCAGCTTACAGTTCAGGTAGGGGAATATGCCTATGCCAGGAGGAGAGAGTTGCCAGATGAGACTGAAGGCCCCTTTAACGAGGGCTAGCCTCTTGAGGAAATAGGTAGAGGTTTCCAACGAGGGTGAGAACTAGTATCCTTGCCATCAGACGATGGAAACAGGGTGGAAGAGACTCCCATCGAGAGAGATAGGAGCCAGTGAGGGGGAGAGTGATCCCTTGGAGTGTGCTAGTGGAAGAGTTCGGTTTGGGGAAAAGAGAAGGAGACTCCAAGTGGGGTGGCCTTCCTGCAGAGGCGGGTGAAGTAGTCTTGATAAAGCTGTGTGTTCCTCCGGTATGACCCAGACCCAACAGTGACAGTAAAATCATCAACATAGGAAAACATAATCCCCTTTAAGATAGACAAGTGCAGGGAGGATACATAAATTAAAAATAACAAAGGAGAGACAGGGGAGCCCTGGGGGGCACCCACTTGAACAGGCAGGAAGATATTAGGGGAGGCCTGAAAAATCATGCGGCATTTGCGGTCAGTCAAAAAGTAACGAACCCAAAAAACCATATAAGGAGATACGCCTTTAGCGCGAAGCTGGGAAGATAAACAAGTAGAGGAAATATTATCAAAGCCTCCCTTGATATCAAGGAAGAGGGCAGAGGTCTTGAGGCCTGCACATTGCAGTAGGCGGACTTTGTGTTTGAGGGCAGAACATGCGTCAAAGGTGCTGAGGCCAGGAAGAGAGCCGCATTGGTTTGGGTGGATGAGGCCAACGGTGTGGGCCATTAGCGAAAGGTGAGTTGCCATTATCCTTTCCAGAATCTTGGAGACAGTTTCTAGGAGGACAATGACTCGAAAGGAGGAGGGGGAGTTGTAATCAGATTTGCCAGGCTTGGAGAGGAAAATGCCATTGGCCTTTTTAAGGGAGGTGGGGTGGAAGCCATAGTTCAGTAGGGGATATAGGAGGGAGGTGAGGAAGGTGGCGTTGATATTATTGATCCTCTTCCAAATACCATAGGGGATCAGGTCAGGCCCAGGGGCTGAGGTGTTGGAGGATTTGCGAAGGGTGAGAGAGACTACGTGTTTCTGAAGTGGCAGGAAGTTCGCGAGCGGTCGCAGGATGGATGGCAAGGGTTGGGGGTCTTTTGAAGTAAAAAAATGATGCAGAAGGGAGGTGTTGACTTGGATGGGTGTTATGGCATTCGGAAAGGAGGGGAACTGGTCAGGGGGGCGCCTGCTAGCGATCCCGCGGGCAGCCAACACTGATTTGGAGTCCAAGGAGGCAAGGAACGAGTTTCAGTCTGATGCCTTATCCTTTTTCATGGCCTTGAAATCTGCAAGGCGGGTGGCACGGGCGCTGTTGGAGAGGGTGGTACAGTGGGTCATGCGTGACATTTTTGCGTCTCTGTTGAAAGCTTGGCGCAACTGCGATAGCTCAGCTGTACACTATGGCTTTGACCTGAAGCAAGGACCTTTGTTTGGTGTGTACTGGGCTAGGAGGAAGGTGATGGTGCGCAGGTAGCGGTCGAACCAAGCACTAAGTAAGGTTGAGGTAGGGAGCGGGGGCGGAGGTGGGACTGAAGATCCTTGATGAGAGGGCAGAGTGTGTACCAGTCCGTTTTGGTCCAGGTTGGAGGTGGGTCAAGCTGTCGTAGGAAAGGCGTAGAAAGGGCTATTGTGATTGGGACATGGTCAGAGTCAGTCAGTGGGAGGGTGACACCCCATGAGTTAACAAAGGGGGCAAGGGAGGGATTTGCGAAGGCAAGGTCTAAGACTCCAGGTGTGGATGTGCCATCGAAGGGGAACATAGTAAATACCCCTGTGTGTTTAAGAGTGAGTAGGCTGGCTCAGAGGCCAGGTCAAAGTATGGGGAAGAAAGATTATATTCAGTATCAGAAAGGACCCTTAAAGGGTCGGAAGGGGGATGATGGAGGTTCAGATCCCCAACCAAGAGGGTGGGGAAAGTGTGTTCAATGAACATGGAAGGTGGGGTGATTGTACGGGTGTGGGATAAGTGCCCGGTGGTGGAGTAGGCATTGTAAACGTGGAAGACCCGATAAGCTGAATTAAACAGGCCAGACGGGGAGTGAATAACAATTGCCATAGAGTCCAGCCGGTCGAAGAAGACGGCTAGTAGTGCAAAAACTTACATGAAATCAAGGAGAGCATAAAAGGCCACCCTAGGTTTGGCACCGTTAGTAGTAGGCAGGGAAAAAGATATATTTGAGGAAAATATTGCTAGTCTGCCCTAGAAGATCGGAGAATCCTGGAGGGCGACCAAGTGTGGAGGGGTGGGCATGGCCTTAAGGCAATTGAATAGGAACAGAAATACATTCTAGCTCTCAAGGCAGTTGGGCTGAATGAGGGTGAGGGTAGTACCTGGTGCCTGCGTCATGGAGGAGGTGTCGAGTGTGGGACTCATTGGCGAGGAAAGCCCGATGGGCCATCTGGGAGCGGAGAACTAGAGAGCCAGGTGGGGACTGGTGCAACAGATTTGGGGCTAGGGTAAGCTGGAGCGACAGTTGGTGGGACTGTCTGTCTGGGGGTTGTAAGATCCATGGTGACAGTAGTAGGGGAGGGAGTCCTGGGTGGGTCAGGTAGGGTGGGTACATCCTGCTCCATGATATCATCAGGACATTATACACCCTCAAGCTCAGAGGGGGCGTCATCATCAGTGGGAGGAAGGGGGCGGGATGGGCAGGAACGGTGTGTGGCAGCATAGGATCCTGCACAACTAGAGCACATGAGGGGGGACGCTGGGTAATACCCAGCAACGGACTTAGTATTCCCGCCCTGGGGGCATGTGGGATTAGGGCAGCGGTAGGCCGCTCGTGTATGTGCTAGAGCACACAGGGGACAGGTGGGAGTGGAGGCTTTGCACATAGGAGAGGGGTGGCCATATAGCCAACACTTCCGGCATTGCATAAACTTACCAGAGGAGTGGGCGTTTTCGACTTTGCACAGACGGGTGAAGAGACGGATGGTGGAGCCAAGCCTGTTGATATCTTGAGGGGCCACGGTGACTACTACAGACGTAGTGGTCCTGGTTACTCGAATGTTAGGGTTTGTTTGCATGAAGCATGCGGAGCAGATAACGACGTTCGTTGCATTGCGAACTGATTTAGAGACGGCAGGGAAGAGGTCAGCCTGGTCCCCTGGAAGGTAGGCTGTAGGTAAGCTGTGGATGGCCAATTGGGCCTCGTTTGGGGCGGGGCGGAAAGGACTGAAGGGGTTGTTTCTTACTGGAAAAGCTTTATTAAGACAGTTAGTCATGGCTTCGTAGTAGGGTGAGTAAGCAGTGGAGGGTGTGTGTGAGTCAGTGCATAGGAGGGTGAGAGATCCTTTAGGATTGACACGTGCAGAAAAGGACAGGGGAAATGGGCAGTTAGCCTGCCTCAGGACGGCAGCCATCAAGTCGGGGGCGGTGGCTGCCATATGGTCAGCATCTGCATGACGTGCGGGTAAGCTGCAAGGGGCGAAGAGTCTGCAACCGGTGGAGGGCAACAGTGCTGGACCTCGAGACTGAGGGCTGCTGTCGTTGGACGCTGCGACTTGTACCGACTTGGCGGGCTTCTTCCATTTGCCTTTGGTATATGGTGCAGAGGATGGTCCTGCTGCAACAGCAGCATAGGACTTGTTGACCGGATGGGACTGGGTATGTGTGGGCCGGGTGTTGGAGGATGAGGGTGATGAGCGAAACTCGGTTAGGGGAGGGTATTTGCCTGCCCTGTACTCTTGGGCTTCCCAGGAACGTAGGTGGCGGACGGCATATGTGGCAGGGTTGCTATACTACTGTTTTCTAACTGTGTCATAGCAGGGGAGGTCGGGGTCAGGGCCTTGCTTTGCCTCTTATACAGGTTGGGGTTTAGAGTTGGTGAGAGACCTAGGTCGAGCCGGAGTAGAGCGAGGGGGTACCAGGGGAGGAGGAGGCGGTTGTCTGGCAGTGGCTCCTTCCGTGACGCGAAGGGAGAGGTTCCTGACTATGGCCTCCAAGGCTCCAATCGCGGTGGAGTGGAAGTAGGGGGAGGGGCGGGGGTCTATATAGTGGAGGAGATCTCATCCAGGCGCGTAGTCAGTGTAGCAAGTCGGCTAACTATCTCCTTGATTCCGGAGACGGCGGTGCACAGCAGTGAGATGATGGTGGCCTCAGCATCGGAAAGGTTGTGGAGGAGGGAGTTGTCAAACGCTGTAAAGGATTTACAGGAGAGGCTAAACTGGGTGACTATAGCGTCCAGGAGGTTCTGGGTTGCAATCAAGTAGTCAGGGTGGGGTCCAGGCGTGCAGGCGTGAGAGGAGTGGGCTGTGTAGGGGGCTGTGCGGTGCTGGGTGCACAAGGCTGACCTGGAGGGGCCAGGGGAAGCTGTGGCCAACACTGTGACACAGGAAGTGGGGCTGTGTCACTAAAGGGTGAAGCTTAAGCAAGGTGCAAGATTTGGTGTGTCGTGGCTGTTGCCACATCATTAGGCGAAGTTTTGTTCAGCAAAAAAGGGCAAGAATTTCAAGTGGGAGGAAAATTGAGGGCGCGGAGTGTGTCCCTTAACTATGGGGTTTTTTATTATTAATTCAGTTTTTATTCATGATTAAGGTACAGAATCTACATGCAGCGCTAGCTATAGCAGTAAACAAACCTCCACCCCTGCCCTGACCCCGGAAAGCCAAGGAAAAACCGTAAGGGAAGCCTGCTCCAACCAGTGTAAAAAACTATCCTAACTAGCCGCCACGCAGTAATCTCAACTAGAGTGCCAACAAAACCAACATGAAAACAACTCCAAGCCCTGACAGTGAACCAGCCAAATGCAACAACAGAGAACACAAAACAAGCTAACCCTAACACCTAAGATCAAAGTCAAACTAAAGGCCTAGTTAGCAGACACAAGTAGTTTCAGCTCCCATAATAAGCCGGCAAGGGC
Organism: Tuber calosporum; assembly: GCA_003316355.1. NCBI lineage: Eukaryota > Fungi > Ascomycota > Pezizomycetes > Pezizales > Tuberaceae > Tuber > Tuber calosporum. Next base: position 4,562 of record QFET01004828.1, on the reverse strand, counting down.
ACAAAGTGGGAAGACATTCCTGTGAGCATATAGCCCGGCACCAAGGGTGGAAAGGGGCCCCCTCAGAAGAGGAACATAAAGAAGCCAAGCCAGCTTGTAGCAGGGCCCAGTGCTGAGACCAGAGGACGGAGTGTCAGCCTGGGGGTGGTAGTAAGGTACCAGCTTAGGGGGGGCAGTAAGGTGCTAACTAGGTGAACAGTAGGGTGCCAGCCGATCAACCGTCTGGAGGTGAGGAAGGAGGAGGGGTAGACCCAGGGACCAACGGAATCGTGTGCGTGGCCTTCTAGGCAGGTCTCATAAAAGTGAGAGTGGGGGAATCGACCATCAGAGTGCCAGAGCAACTGTAGGCCTGTAGAAGGTTTCCCCCTACTGCAACCCTGTCTCACAGCTGTATAGGGAGGTCAGAGGAAATACCCGACCGTGCAAATGTTAAGCAAGGCAGAGCAAAAAGATAAGAGGCAAAACAAAAGCGGGGAGGATAGGAACCATCAACAAAGATGGCAGAAGAGGAGAGAGGAAACTCAAAGGGGTAGACCCTAATGAGCATGGAGAGGTGGGAATCATTAAGACAAATCCCCACCCCGTGGCATTGCCAAAGGATGTGGTTAAGTCGAAACGAAAGTGGTGATGATTTCTCGTGGAGTTGAGATTTCAATAGCCGGGGGTGTAGAGGAGACGGAGTTTGTCGCTTAACTAAGAGTGGTTTTGTTATTTTTTTTTTGATTATCTTATATATCCGCTGTTAACATACAGGAACCTGCATGGAACGCTAGCTATGGCATAAACGAAACGTTAATTCCAAATGTGCAAAATAAAATAAATTACCGCACCAGTTCTCCCCTAGTGATGACCATACCGTTACTGCGCCCAACAATGGCGACTAATTCAAAAAGTATTGAATGAAATGATATCAAAAGAAATCATAACCGAAAGGAAAGATAAAGCAGGAAAGACAAACCACTCAGTCTGAGTCATAGTCGGAGGAGGAGGAGGAGGAGGCAGCGATGGAAAAAACCGCTGGCATGGTGGGTGGGAAGTTCGTGCGAGTAGTGCCGATGTATGAGGCAAGACCGAGGATCATGTCCCGGTCGGCGCAAAGTGGGGAGCCATGGTCCATTGAAGACAGCTTCGGAAGGTAAAGCTGGCGTTCTCGGGACTTGGATGGGCAGTGGAGAATTGCATGCTCAAAGCTTTCATCCTCTGATTCGCAGGAAGGGCAGGTTGGAGAGCGATCGGCATCGTTCTATGAGGGTTGTGCGGCGAGATAGCTCTTTCCGGCACACATTTGGTGAATTCGCCCTGCTATAAAGCAGTCGAGGCCCATGAATGCATGTGGGCGTAGGAACGGCTTGAACTGCTAGTAACTAGGGAGTGGGGACAGGAGTGTCGAGTCTGTGAGGAGGTCCTTTCTGCAATCCTCCTTCATTCATTTGTAGGAGACAGCACCTGGGATCGGGGGAGGGGGGGCAAAGACAGTGCCCAGTAGGAGGTGGGAGTTTATCTGTGGGAGTTTTAAACCGTCCGGTGCCATCTTGACCAAGAGGTAGCATATCCCATCGTTTGGGAGGTGAGAGCGGACAGCGGGTATGCGCCTTGGTTGGTTCCAACGGAGGGGGATGTAATAGGCCTTAAGGCCAAGAAGCATGTGGCAGGAGGAGTCCCCTACTCTAAAGTTGGAGAAGGATGGAAATGATGGAGGCAGCCGGGCTGCGGCTGGGTTGATCTTGGGAGGGGAGCAGGCCAGCTGTAGTGCAGCTATCGTGCGGCGATGGGGGAGGAGCTTGTTTAGAGGGGGTAGGCAAGCCTCACATGGAAGGATGGATACAAGACTCGATGAGAAGCAGTTGGTGATCCATCGTTGGACTAGGCTCCAAAACACCTCTATCTTCCCCATCATCGCAGGATTGGGGATGAGGAGGTCAGCTCCGTAAGTGAGGATTGGTAGCAGGAGGCCCATGGCCAGTCTGCGGTTCAGGTAGGGGACTATGCCTATGCTAGGAGGAGAGAGTTGCCTGATGAGACTGAAGACCCCATGAGCGAGTGCTAGCCTCTTGAGGAAGTGGGTGGAGGTTTTCATCAAGGGTGAGAACCAGTATCCTAGCCAAAGGACAATAGAAGAAGGGTGGAAAAGACTCCCAGCGATAGAGACAGGAGCCAGTGAGGGGGGAGAGCGGTCCCTTGGAGTTCGCCACTGGATGAGTTCGGTTTTTGGAACGGAGAAGGAGGCTCCAAGTGGGGAGGCCTTCTTGCAGAGGCGGGTGTAGTAGTGTAGAAGTAGCTTTGTGTTCCTCCGGTATGACCCAGACTCAACATTGACAGTAAAATCATCAACATAGGAAAACATAATCCCCTTTAGGATAGACAGGTGCAGGGAGGATACATAAATTAGAAATAACAAAGGAGAGATAGGAGAGCCCTGGGGGGCGCCCACTTGAACATGTGAAAAAATATTAGGAGAGCCTTGAAAAATCAAGCGGCATTTGTGGTCAGTCAAAAAGGAACGAACCCAAGAAACTACATAAGGAGATACCCCTTATGCCCGAAGTAGGGAAGATAAACAAGTAGAGGAAATATTATCAAAGCCTCCCTTGATGTCAAGGAAGAGGGTAGAGGTCTTGAGGCCTGCACGTTGTAGTAGGCGGACTTCCTGTGTGAGGGCAGCACATGCGTCAAAGGTGCTGAGGCCGGGAAGAGAGCTGCATTGGTTAGGGTGGAGGAGGCCAACAGTACGGTCCATTAGCGGGAGCCGGGTTGCCATTATCCTTTCCAGAATTTTAGAAATAGTTTCTAGAAGGATAATGACCTGAAAGGAGGAGTGGGAGTTGTAATCAGCTTTGCCGGGCTTGGACAGGACAATGCCATTGGCTTTTTGAAGGGAGGAGGGGTGGAACCCATAGGTCAGCAGGGGACTTAGGAGGTAGGTGAGAAAGGTGGGGTTGATATTGTTGATCCTCTTCCATATACCAAAGAGGATCAGGTCGGGTACAGGGGATGAGGTGTTGGAGGATTTGCGAAGGGCAAGGGAGACTTCCTGTTTCTGAAGTGGCAGGAAGTCCGCAAATGGTTGAAGGATGGATGGCGAGGGTTGGGGGTCTTTTGGTGGAAAAAAATGATGCAGGAGGGAGGTGTTGACTTTGGCGGGTATCGTGGGATTCGCAAAGGAGGGGAACCGGTCTGGAGGGCAACCACTTTCGATCCTGCGGGTATCCCACACCGATTTGGGTCCATGGAGGCAAGGAAGGAGTTCCAGTGTGATGCCTTAGCCTTTTTAATGACCTTGATATATGCAAGGCGGGAGGCACGGGCGCTGTCGGAGAGTGTGGTGGAGGGGGACATGCGTGATAATCTTGCCACTCTGTCGAAAGCTTGGTGCAGCTGTGAGAGCTCAACTTTCCACTATGGCTTTGACCTGAAGCAAGGACGTTTGTGTGGTGTGTGTTGGGCAAGGAGGGAGGTGTTGGTGCGCAGGTGGCGATCGAACCAAGTATTAAGTGAGGTTGTAGTATGGAGCGGGGCAGGAGGTGACTGCTAGATCCTTGATCAGACGGGAGAGTGTGTGCCAATCTGTTTTGGTCCAGTTAGGAGTGGGGTCACTCTGTCGTAGGAAAGGTGTGGAAAAGGTTATTGTGATTGGGACAAGGTCAGAACCAGTCCGTGGGAGAGTGACACCCCATGAGCTAAGAAAGGGGGCAAGGGAGGGATTTGCGAAGGCAAGGTCTAAGACTCCAGGTCTGGATGTGCCATCGAAGGGGAACCTAGTAAATACACCCAGTGTGTTTAAAAGTGAGTATCCTAGCTCAGAGCCAGGTCAAAGTATGGGGAAGAAAGGTTAAATTCAGTATCAGAAAGGACCCTTAGAGGGTCGGCAAGAGGATGATAGAGGTTCAGATCCCCAACCAGTAGGGTGGGGAAAGTGTGTTCCCTGAACATGGAAGGTAGGGTGATTGTACGGGTGTGGGATGAGCGCGCAGTAGTGTAGTAACCATTGTAAACGCGAAAGACGCGATGTGCTGAATCAAACAGGCCTGACGGGGAGAGAATATCAATTGCCATGAAGTCCAGCAGGTCGAAAAAAACATGTAGCAGTGCAAAAACTTGCATGAAATCAAGGAGAACATATATGGCCACCCTAGGTTTGGCACTGTTAGTAGTAGGTGGGGAAAAACATTTATAGGAGGAAAATATTGGTAGTCACCCCTTGAAGACTGTAGGATCCTGGAGGGCGACCAAGTGTGGAGGGGTGGGCATAGCCTTAAGGCTGTTGAAAAGGGACAGAATCACATTCCAGCTCCCAAGGAAGTTGTGCGGAATGAGGGTGAGGGTAGTGCCTGACGCCTGCGTCAGGGAGGAGGGGTCCAGTGCGGGACTCATTGGTGAGGAAAGCCCGATGGGCCATGCAGGAGCGGAGCACTGGAAAGCCAGGTGGGGACTGAAGCAACAGATTTTGGGCTAGGGTCAGCTGGAGCGCCAGTTGGTGGGACTGGCTGTCTGGGGGTTGTAAGATCCATGGGGGCAGTGGTAGGGGAGGGAGTCCTGGGAGAGTCAGGTAGGGTGGGTGCATC
>QFET01004824.1:0-118691 GCA_003316355.1 Tuber calosporum | reverse complement strand
CTAGCATTGTGCACGATAAATTTGATATTAATTTCACCTGTCGCGTGGAAAACTGTACCTTATACATATGGCATTCTACTTACCCTATCCTGCCGGATCTTGGGTAACCTACGTTCCGATTACTTAAAAAATGGTCGAGTATACTGCCTCTAGGATAGAGTCAGTATTGAGGGAGACCCTCAGGCTTTTCAGGGCTTCGGCAGGGCTTCTGGATTCTGGTAGCTGTACACACACTACTAATGTAACTTGTAGAGTGTTTCCAGCGCCTGAGTTCTTGAAGAAAAGATTTGATGTATCCAAGAGTAGCCTCTTAGGTAGCAGGAGATATTAGAGATTAGACAGATTCCTAGACAGTGAATACACTTAGTTGAACGGCGGTCGCATTGCTACCCTTTTCTGTACAAAACTCTCCTTAATACATTCTTATTCTTCGCCACTCAGTAGGTCTCCTTTGGATACCTAAATGATTGCAGGCTACTGCTAAGGGACTATTGAAAAACCGTTGATACAGGCAAGTATCTTTTTATATTTTTTTTGCCTCTGCAGGTCATAAAAGGTTACCAGGATTGAGAACCTTAGCCAGGATGGATGACAATTCCATTTTTGTAATACTAAGTTAGAAGAAGAAACGCCATCAAGAGACTTGTGGCTCAGGTGCAACATTTATCATTACAGACTGCAAAAATGTAAACTCCAAAAGGACCACTGAATCCTTGTAGCTGTACACTCTGCGGTAGTTGTGGTCACTATGCTTTTACAAGGCAACAGCTCTTGGAGTAGAGATTTCCAGGTCTTAGGAGTGGTCTCCTTGCAAGCAGGAGACATCACAATTCACACTAATGCCTAGAGTGTAAATTCTCTTACTTGAATGGTGATCCTATTGCTCCCCTTCTCGAGATAAACTTCTCTATTGGACTCTTATTGTCTTCGCCTCATACCAACTCTCCCTATGAGAGCATTGTAATAGTAGGCTACTACCGAGGCTCTAGGGTGTAAATATTGACAGGGGCTAGTACCTATTACAGAGGAATACTGATGAGAATAGTCTAGTTTCTTTGAATCTTATTACTAATATATGTCAATGAGGCTGGAATTTGGTAGAAATTGGAACTCTATGCAAGTTGTGCTACAAAGAGTTGAATATTCAAAATCTTACTAGAGGGATAGCTAGGACCTAAACTATAACCTCTTATAACTTGCAATGTATTATAACACTAAAGTGCCAAAAACCTGTTAGGGAGGAATGATCCACTGTGGTGCAGTGGCTTTGAGTCTACAGCACTATACTAGGTCAACATATGGGAAGGTCTGGTTTGCCCAGGATTTTCGCGACAAAGCACTACTTAAGGGGAACTTATTCTCTTAGGTGATCCTGCTAATGGTACGGAATCAAGTAGCCTATGGGTCATGTGGCCTCTATGATAATATTGCAGTCTGCAATATCCAAACTGATCTTCAGATTATAGTAGCTAGCAGATTGCTGAGTCCGGACAGCATTATAGTAAATCACGGAGAATGCAAATCAGTGACTATAGAATTGAAATAAGGTCTTAACTTGTAGGTAGGACTGATACCAATGTTGATTGATTTTTCCCAAGGCTGTGGCTATAGGAGTACAATGAGGAAATTGATTATGATACGAGTCTATTAACTTCATAGTCCATGTAATGCTAGACGAATTATCTTTTATCTAAGAGACACATGCTGTATATTACCATTGAAGATTCCTAGCTGTTAGGCAAATAAGATCTCCAAAGAATACTTAGGGAATTCTAAAAGTTCAGGTCCGAACTGGAACAAAACAATGATACCACTCCTGCAGATGAGCCTTTCCCTAGGCAGGACCACAGCCGGAGACAGCAACATTTACTTGCTTCCTGAGGAAAGTGAGTTTTTGCAGTACCTCTTGTAACCCCCTGTGCCTTGTCGCTGTCATTCTTAACTTATGCTGTCTGCAGCTATCAGAAATTGTAACTTATATATATAGCAACTTTCATATGACTCATGATTTGTGATATCATTTATGATTATGATATTTGATTTAGATTATATTTTTATGAGTCATGATTGTGAGTCATATGATATTATGACTTTCACCTCTGACTACATGTAGGAGTCAGAGGTTTCACACATATTATGCGCTTAGACCCCGTATGACCTATTATTGGTATTGGATAATATGGGGAATGTATACTATAACTTATTATATGAGTTATAGGATGTTGTATACTATGACTTACATGGAAGTTATAGTAAGAAGGTGACTAATATTAAGTCAGCAGGGTGGGGTAGGGGAAGATCGTCTATAAAAGGCGGGTCATGGACGCATGTAGATAGCAATCCCGTTCTCCTGAGTAATCTCCCTCTCCTAAATCATGGCGTCACACCGCTAGATATCTCCTACCCAATGTCAACCCCCTACACTAGACGACTCCACCTCCCTCATCCCCTGTCTGAACACGCCTCCCAGTGGATTCGATGGCCCACCTTATCCTCTCCATATTCGGATCCTTGACCTTTGCTACGATACTACACACTGATCACGTACCCCCCGGTCCTCCTCTCCCCCCACTACCTGCCATGTGACCCGCCTACACTGGCCTTAGGTGGTGGGCCCACCAGGCCCTTATCAAAGACTGGTGAGATGCCTGTCCTCCCCTACCCTACTACCCTACAAACGGTCCCTGTCCTCAATCACTTTATGGGCCTGGGCAAGTTCAAGGCAGGCCACATTCACCAGATACATGCCCACAAGAGCCACCAGGCCCTCCACACAATATGGGCCTCCGTGGGGGAGCCCATCCTCTGCCCATGATGCTGGTACTATGATGAAGACTACAAGCATGCCATACTTGCCTATGTGGCCACCGCCGATGCCAGCAGGCGCCTCGTCCTAGGCGTCATGCGGAGAGGCCCGACCGACCCCATCTGGTCCTCAATACCACTACTCCGCAACCTTGTATGCTATTTACATGAGACGCAGGTTGGCTTCCTCCCCAACTTCGTAGAACCTGGCATTTTTCCATACTTGAAGGCTTGATTCCAGTACATTTTCTGGGCTGGTTTTCCTTTCTAGAGTTTACCGTACGAGGTGTATGGACAGTTACCTGCCCAGTGGGAGCTTTTATTTTGCGATGGTTTCCTTTATTTTTGGAGTTTGAGATTAAGATTTTGTTTATTCCATAGCTAGTGCTGCATCCAAGTTCATGTACCTTGACAACGAATATATGATATAAAAAAAAGTAAAAAAAAAAAAAAGAATAAAAAAAAAAAAGAGGTTCCTACATAGCTCTTTACAGAACCACCAAAGTTACTTCCCATTTATTTCTTATATATTAATTCAATCAATACTTTAATCTTACGATAACCATGCCTCTACATCATCTGCCAAAAGGTGATAAAAGTGATCTATCATTATGGAGCAATTGCAAAGGCAAGGATTGAGAGGACCTAGCGTTCCAGGAGGCGTCATAAAACTACTAGACCTGAAGAGTGGTAAAGTATGTGATACTAATTGTTACCTATTACACTAGAGAAAGTGGGTGTGCCTGGTCCGGTAAACCAGGGATAGGTTTATAATATTTTGGTTACATCTTTTGCAAGACTTGACCAAAACAAAACAGATTCATTTACAGATAAAGAAGTCCCAGAATTCAAGGACCTACAGACCTTATTAAGATTACAAGCAAAACTTGTACAAGCCTTATTCAGGATATGCATAGAAGGATCTCCAGGACCCCTCGGCCTGGCCACCTTGGCAGGAAGATTGAGAACAGGATCGGTAAGCTCGGGAGCCCTCCTATACACGAATGTTGTAGGCAACCGGATGAGCAGATTCGATAATACTGCCAGGAGAACCACGCCTAGGGTTGATTAGAATGGTTCAACAAAATTAACAAGAAACAAGTATCCAAAGATGAATTATTAAAACTCTGGATACCTCTCAGCAGAGAGCACCAAGCTGGAAGCATGCCTTGTACAACTTGCAATGTACAGTCTAGCCTTAGGGTGGGGAGACAAAGAGGAGCAGTTAAAAGTAGACTTTGACAAATCCTTACCAAGAATATCAGTAGACAAACGGATTACCCTCGTGGTGGAAGAAAAGATCCCTGCCCAGTGCAAGGGGTGGGCCTAATTCTAAGCTACCATACGAATTCAATTTGGCGATTGGGATGCACTAGAAAAAGGGTGAAATAAGATACAGAAAAGAAAAACAATGAAGGCTAAAGGTTACCGATTTCTTGTACGAGTTGCGACGGTTGACAACCAAAGCAAAATATGACCAGGTAACCTAGGTAAGATCCTTCCTATAGGGCTTATACAAAGAAGCTCAGAACAGATTGGCCACAAGGGCACAAGACTTTATTACGATTAAAGAAGTTGAAGTATGGGCCATCATCCAGGAGACTCCGTTGGACGTTATCAAGATGTTCAAGGAAGGTCAAATGCCAAGACCTATTAAAACTTCATAAAACTATGACGGGACCTTCAAGACCCAATGACCCCAGTAATTGCTTGTTGATCGAATGAACCTAGTTGTAACCAGGCGAACTCAAGCTCTCAATATATCAAAAACCGAATATTGTACAGGACATAACAACAATCTGTGTATGGCATATGCGAAGCCAGACCATATGATAGAGAACTGCACTAATTTTAAAGACGAGAAAGAATACCCAGCAAGGACTGTGACCAGGGTTCAGAACTAAGATGGGAAACAAAGAATAGCAATCCGTGAAATGGATCTTGAAAGCCTAAAGAATGAAGAGGAAAAATGCGACCGTCCTGAGTAAACAATGGTCTGTTGGATAAGGGGAAAAAAACCGATCAAGATACAAAACTTATACGTGACACTAAACAACAATGAATCACTAGATTACAAAAACAACTACTTGTATGATAAAGATGAGATTAGATGGCAAAGACAAGATTTTCAGCATCAACACAATGATAAATTCAGTAGCAACTAAGGACCTTATGGTTTAGAAGGGATGCGAGAAATATGGCATACCTATGGTGAAAGCCAAACAGCAATGAGAGATTTATCTTGGGGATGGGAAACTCAGTGCTGTGGGCTCAGATACACATAGGATGACTTTACCTATGGATATTGGTAGCTAAAGTGAAATGATTACCATCCTAACGGCAAACTTAAAGAACCGCAAGACAGTTCTTGCAACGCCGTTGTTAATAGAACAGAGACTCAGGAGTGAAGGGGGACAGGGGACCACTAAGTGTGAAAGTGAGAGATGCATGACCTGGTGTTTGAATGAGTCAGTGTAGATGTTTACAGTCCCAGAATCAGAAGCCTTGGAGGAGAACCTAGAGTTGAAGTTCTCAATAGTTCTAGCAAGAAAGGATCAACGGATCCTAGTCTGAAGGCTGACTAAAGAGGCAAAGATGCCTACAAAAGGCTCACTGAGGGTTGCAGCACACAACCTCTACTCTAGAAAAAGAGCAATGATACGAGGTAAAGGTCAGGAATGCATCTGAAGTAGGTTATCTAATTTTACTACAAGGTACTAATAGGCGCATCACACTACCTAGCGGATTGGGAGTCAAGAACAGGCGAAGAATCAATACGGGTGTAATAGATGTGAATACTACATGTGAGTAAAGGTAGTGATGGTTAACATCAGGGAGTAGACTATACAGTCAACTCAGGTGACAGGATAGGACAGCTGATATGCGAACGATACCTAGTAGTGGAATAAAAGGAAGTTGGGAAACTTGCAAGTACTGAACGAGAAAGTAAAGGATTCAGAAGTACTAACCAAATGAGAGACTAAGACTATAACGATTTAGGGAATGCCACAAATGAAACGGGAAGGTCCGCAAATGAATAGATATCTGTGAGATCTCAGCCCAAGCATTTAGGAAGTTCAATAGAAGAAGAGAGATTACTGGTATTCTGAAATTGAACCAGGATGAGGGCCAATGCAATTAAAAGTCTATGAATATCAGTACCGAACTGGCTATTAAGGCCAAAACGCACGAAGGAAAACAACCCTTAGAAATAATGATATCAGAGGTATATAACCAATACAGGGAAGTACTAGAAGGAAAAGAGAAAATTAGGTTACCGCCTACTCAAAATGGAGTAGACCAGGAGAGTAATCTACAAGAGGAAAAAAGTATCTCAAGCCAGAGGTTATACCTACTTGGAGCAAGGGAACTGGAAGAATAAGAAGCTAATTGAAGGAGAATATGCAAAAAGGATGGATACAAGATTCTTTGACAGAAACAGGAATGCCCATCCTTTTCGTCAAAAAGAAAGACGGAAATGTATGATTATGTGTAGATTACTAGGACTTAACAAGGTCAGGAAAAAAAATCCTTACATACTACTATTAATCGGAAAGGCCTTGAATCGGCTGAATAGGGCCTGATGCTTTACAAACCTCAATATTAATAGTGCATACCATAACATGCAGATCAAGAAAGGAGATAAATGGATAGATTCCTTTGAAACATCATACAGTACTTACAAATATTTGGAAATACCATTTTGCATAACCAATGCACCAGCAACATTTCATCGATCAATCAATCAATGATTACACCAATTCTTGGACATATGCTGTATAGTATATTTGGATAATGTGTTGGTATTTTCAGACACAAGGGAACAACAACACAAAGATGTTGGAGAGATTCTTGAAGCAATAGGGAAATCTGGAAAAAGCATTAAGCCTACCAAGTGTGAATTTGAGAAAACTGAGGTGGAAGACTAAGGCTTAATTATCGATCAAGGACTAATCATAATGGACCATGTCTAGATGGTAGCCATATGGGTATGGGCAGTATGGAAGAACAAAACTGACAACCAGAGATATATGGGATTCTGCAAGATCTATTGAACATTTATTGCAGCTTTCATCAGGTTGGCAAAACCCTTATGCAACTTTATGAATAAGAATGAAAAATGGAAACAGGGAACCGAGGCAGTGAGGCTTTAAACACAATGTGGACAAGGATAACCTCATAACCCCTTTGAATCTATTACAACTATGAAAAACTAATTATGCTCGAAACAGATACTTCAACATATGTTTGTTCAGGGATTCGATCACAACTAAGGGAAGACAAGAAATTGACATATATTGGCATTTCGATCCTAGACAAAGACAATTGCGGATTGCAATTACAATATCTATGACAAGGAAATATTGGCCCTAGTACAAGGACTCAAGAAATGGAGAAGTTATGTGTTAGAAGGTTATCATAGGACCCACAGCCTCACAAATCATACGAATGTGGTTCCTTTCAAAATAACAAATGATGTTAACGAATGACAGATCTGGTGGAGAAAAGTTCTAAGCCAATACAAGATACTGATTGAATATCAGCTAGGAAAAGAAAGTGGTTAACTGGGCGCATTGACAAGAAGGAGTCAATATACAGTAGAAGAACATTACAACAGGATCCTATCGAAACGAGGGATCCTATTAACACACAATATATATTTCGATAAGTTGAAAATACAGCAAATGGAAACAATAACCTTCCCAGAAGAAGGCATAAGTAAGCTTAAAGAACAGAGTGGGAAGGACCCCCACAGCCAAGAGATAAGAACAATATTCGAGCAAGGAACATAAGAAATTAAAGATATATTCTAGGGGTTATGTCAATAGAAAGATGAATGTCAATCGTACTAGAACAAAGTCCATGGACCAGAAGGTCAATAGATAATAAGAGGACTTATCAGGAAAAATCACGATTTCCACAGGAGGGCCCTGAAGGTAAAGCGAAAATAGTGAGACCTATAACCCGTAGTAATTACTGGTTTGGAATCCGTGCAATAATCAAACGATATATGAAAAATTGTAACATTTTTCAAATAACGAAATCATCCCTAGATGCGCCATATGGACAACACACATCCATCGAAGCACTAGATAAACTATTGAAGTTGATATCCATGTATTTTATCCAGGACTTGCCTTAGTCAGACATCTACAATCTGATACTGGTAGAAATATACAGATAGACCAACATGAGCCCTTTTATTAAATGCTGGAAGGATATGACAATAAAATAATTTGCACAAATATTCACAAAAGAAATCTTCCTTCTATAAAGAATGTTAAAAGACATCACTACTGATATGGAAACATAGTTTACCTCAGACTGGTTGAAAGACATAAGCAAGAGGTTGGGAAATGAAAGAAAATTGAGAACAGCCTAGCATCCGCAAACGCATGGACACTCTGGAGGAACCAATGCTATCCTAGAACAATATCTGAACCTATATGTCAGTTATCCACTGGAAAATTGGAACAAATTATTACTGTGTGCGGAGTTTGCAAACAACAATGGTCAACAAGAAACTATTTAGACAACCACGTTCTTTGCGAATCGCGGAGAACACCCGAAATATGACACTAGTGTGAATATCATACTGAACTGGAAGATCGCGAGAAAGTTATAGACCAATGGCACCAAATGATAAACGAGAAAATGGTTGCAGGACAAATTCAACCAAATGAAAATTACGATCTTCATATCAAATACACTCCGACCATGAAGGCAGGAGACATAATATGTATCATTTTGATGTATCTGATATCAATGAGACCACACTGAAAACTCGACCATAAGAAAATGAGACTTTAAAAAATCATGTCTAGTGTGGGGAAAAGAGCATATAAACTGGACTTTCCTGCATCAATAAGAATCTACAACACAATTCACATTTCTCTTCTCGAACCTTACCAAGATGCAAGATTCCCATCACTGATGCAGTTACCACTACCGCCAAGTGAAATTGAAGGCAAAACAAAATACAAGCTAGAAGAAATTGTCGATTCATGACTTCACTACCCAATACTTCAAAAACAGAGCCAACTGGACAGGATATTCTCCCAAAAAAAGATATAGTTTGGTAAGTAGCTAAAAAACTTCCCAGACACTGAAATTGCAATAGAACAATATCACAAACGATACCCAAACAAGCCAAGCCTGGAAGAGACCAAACAGGAAACTCAGAAAGACGGTTAGGGACACCTAATTCGAGAAATCACTCCCCGTAACCCTGGATATGCGATGTTAGAAGACTAGCAGAGGGCAACTCAACACAAAGCTATATGCTGAACTGCATGCTATGATGAGCATTGCAAATTCTATATAGGACTAGAGGATATAGACAGCTCCTCGTCCAAGCAACTACATACAGACACAAGCTAGGAGGAATGTTACCAAATCAATTGTCGTGCCCACCGTGATATGAAGATCCAGGTGGGATACAACGCCAAAGGGTGGGGAAAACTGTAGGACCAGAGCAGATATCTTGCTCAACGTACAAAACCAAGGAAGGAAAGCTTGAAGAGGGTCAAGGAAACGCGAAACGATGACACTGAAAGCCAATGAATGCTGGCAGATATCTAAAGCCTACACAGAAATCTTTTTGGTTTGGAGATACAACTGAACAAAGCCCAATAAACAATTAAACTCTGTGAGGAGTCCCTCGAAGCCCCACTAGCCACCCTTGAGAATCCTAAATAAACTATCAAGGTGGCAGACCTGACATTGCTGATGGTGAGGAAACAGTTATGTATGACAGACCAAATTTTAAGGACGTTCTGTCTTGATGCCAGACTTGTGAAGCAAGTAATTAAACTTGATGAATTGTTTGATGGGACTCAAGCTGAGGGGAGAGAGGAGCTATTGTCACTAATTGTGACTTAGATCTAGGGAATATTTCACATGCTTCAAAATTGGTGAAATTATTTATAATTATAATAGTTTGTTTATTATATGTATTTTTAAGTAACGATTGTGGGGTTACATAATATTATGACCTTCACACCTGACTACAGCTGTGAGTCAGGGGTTTTCACGCATGTGACGTGATTAACGCACATGACCTATTATGGGTATTGGATAGTATGGGGAATGTATACTAAGACTCACGATATGACGCATAGGAGGTTGTATACTATGACTTACACCGAAGTCAAAGTAAAGAGGTAACTTTAGTTGAGTAAAAACGGTTAGGATCCTAGGAAGTGCATCCATATACGGAGGGTTATGGACACAGGGTGATAGCTCTTCACTCAACCACTTAAGTTACTTCCTATGTTATATCTTATTTATTAGTTGATTCAAGATTTAATTCTTACCATGATCATCGGTCTACATCAGTGACAGAAAGGTATTTGAAGTGACGTATCCCTAAGGAGAAGTTGCTGAGGCTAGGCGTGAGTGGACTCAATGTTCCTATAGGTGACATAAGGCTACTAGACCTGAGGGGCAGTAAGGCTAGTAATACTAAACGTTACCTGTTGCAGTTCAGAGAGATAGTATGCCTTGTCCAGCAGATTAGGAATTGGTTTGTAACATCAGCCTAGATACAAGGGTCACTCTGGCGTCTCCACCCAGTCAGAATGATGTGATTCTATTAAGAACCTATATAGCTACAGTTAGCGAAAATAAGGGAGTCTAAGTAGTCCCCGAGTTAGATTTGCTACATGAGTTTAGGCTACTGCAGTAAGTATCTAGATTATGCTGATACCCAAAAATGATACCATCATTGTACAATATTCTATGACAATAAGTTGATAAGATCAGATATTTAGAACATGGGGGGATTTGAACCAGTGCCGACATAAGGCATCTGGAAAGGTATATGTAGAGTCACATAAGAGGGCAGAGAGCAAATATGGAATTCAACTAAGCTGTGCTATGTGTTCTAAGAGGCTATTTGTAAGTTCCAAACTAGACAGCCTAGTTTAAACCTCTGAAGGAGGTCGGATATCTAATACCAATAGGAGTAGCATACCCTGTGAGAAAGAGGACCTATGACAATACTATAAGCTGTTGAGAAAAGTGCAGTTTCATGGTCACAGGTTGTTTGCACTTGGAATGGGTTAGCTATAATCAGCAGGAAACTTAAAAAGTATAAAAGATAGATATAGTATTGGAGCACAGAGACGCATGATATTAATATTTTAGTACCTCTCACACTCTATTCATCATCAAAAACCGTGTAGAGGTTTAATCAATATCATAAGTTTTACACAAAATATTTATTACTACCTATTAGTCTTCCACGATAATCTCCTTCTATGAACAAATATTATAAGCCTAGTTATATTAGCATAATCTTACAATCAGCTATTATTAATACTAGCTACGGATGGATGGTAGACAAGTATCTCTTTTAGGAATGTCGATCTACAATTGAGAGGATTATAAAGCCAGTTGTGTTAGCCTTCTACCAGAATACAAGAACAATACCGATCTTTGCAATCTAGATAATATCACTACCCTCCCACCACATACTAATTTTGATCACATAGATGACCTAGAGCTAAGTTATAAGCCAGACTCAGAACATGTATAATCCCTTTCTTAGCAGGAATTATAGGTCTTCTACAAATATATCCTACTAATGGAGGAACCAGGAAAGCTCTCCTGTAGTACCTCTTCTCCAATAGTCCATATCTGCTTTATACTAAACTGTTAATGAATGTTCCTATAATTTATAGCTTATGAAGGGTAAAATAGGATTACTATTAAGAACCAGTACCCTTTGCCTTTAATGAATGAGCTGTGTGGTCAGATAGGAAAAGCCAGGCTGTTAACGATAAAGGACCTGAAAAATGACTACTATGACTTCAGAGTTGTACTGTATGAGGAATGCAAAACTGCCATCATAGGTAGTTATTGCCTGTATAATTATACAGTGATTCAGTTTGGGCTATGCCCTGCACTGTCTACCTTCCAGACCATGATCAATAGTGTATTCAGAGAAATTGTTGATGCTAGAGTCATCACCGATATAGATTATATCCTCATATACTCTGCATCCATGGTGGAACATGTCTAATTTACTCCTCAGGTAATCGAAAGCTGGTGTAAAACAGATCTTTGTGGTAGAATCAAGAGGTTTACATTTTATTATGCTAAACTTAATATTTATCCTATAAGATATCCAAACATGGGATATATAGGACAATTAACAAGGTGGAGGAGATCAAGGCCTTGGAGAGTCAATATCTTATAACTGATGTTCCATATATCCTGGAATTTCCAAACTGCTACCTTCACTTCATAAATGGAATTAGGAAAGGTGCGAAGCCATTAATAGAACCAACTTAAAAGGTTGTAAAAGGGGACTTCTATACTATCGGGTACAGTCATTCGAAAATCTAAAGATGATGGTAACTACTTGTCCAATTCAGACAGAACTGTATATCTTACGTCCTACAGGGTTGGAAACTGACAGCTGTAAGTTCGCATTGGGCTGCATGATATCCCAGTTGTGTGATGAACAAAAAATAATATTCCGATACCTAGCATAGAAGGAAGTGCTGCCTGGGGAAGTCAACTATGAAGTTCATGACAAAGATATGACTATAATTATAGAGGCATACAAGGCATAAGATGATGTCTTGTTCTCAATTGAGATCACATACTAGTATCTTGAGAACACAAGAATCTGGAGTACTTTAAAAGTACTAATATCTTAAACCAAAAGAATCACGGTTGGGCCAATTTCCTTAAACCCTTTAACTTCTATGTGATATACCTCAAGGGATACCTTAAAGAGAAGGCAGATCCAGTATCATAGTATAAGGAATACCATCCTGAAGCTCAGAGTGTTCCAGTACTACAAACAGTTTTGGCATCCAGAGGGGTGGCATATACACTAGGTACGTAATATCCTGCATTGATAGATGCTTCTTACCTGTTCAGAATAATGCATCAAATTTTGGATCTTGGCAGAATCGCATGCTAGACCATAATCGCACCAAAACTACTGAACAGTGCCAAACTAGTAATAAGGAAGAAAACAACAATAGAAGCCTGGTTGGACTATGTTTAAGATCTGCTCACCATCAAGCACTTGTAGTACCTTCCTAAGCATCTTGGATTGAAGAGATCAATCATCGAAGCATAACATGATTCACATGTTGCTATTTACTCCAGAACATACAAGATGATAGGGCGGATTCTAGAAACACTCTCTAGGCAACAGATAGAGGAAAATATTCCTTAATCTGTTAAAATGTCTAATACTGGTAAAAGGAGTAAGACTAAGTACCAGAGAAGTTTGACTTACTAGAGTCATTGGTAGTTCCTTGGAGTCAATGCAACACATTTTCCATAGACTTTATAGTTGCTTTTGAACCTACTCCCAAGTGTCTTGAGAATCCTAAAGGAAATCTAAAGACACCATTAGGATAGGGGGAGAAGCGTCAATAGATATGTCTTCAATATAGCTTGTAAAACATGATGGACTAATAAAGTAACAGTTCGGCTTGCAGTATTAAACATAATAAGCCTTGGAGGAGTGAGAGTGTGAATAAAGAATGAATTGTAGGCTCTTTAAATACAAAGGATTGTATCCAGGAAAACTTAACAAAATTGCAAATATCCTGTCCAACAAACATACTAACTGAGGCAGTATACCAAAGTAACGATATTGTGAAAACTAAGTGTGAAAAGTGACTCAATTGAGCTAACCAAATAACTAATAGAATCCAAACAACTTGGACCAAGCAATTCCGAATAGTAGACAAATCGAGCTGGTACATCAGAATGATGTTAATACCTAAATGGGTACTGGTAAAGAGGAGGTTGTGATTAGAGAAATAAGGAAACAATAACCAGTTAGCAAGTTATAACCAAGTAGGAAATGACAACTACATAGTAGTGCTTATCAGATATAAGCCCAATTAAGTAATAACCAATATCAAGTCTGTCGTAATAGAGGAAAAATTGTACGATTCCATTACAGCTATTACTACAGTCTAAAAGAATATAAACTGATTTGTCTCTTTGTTGACAGATTCTCCTACATGGTTTCCTTTGTCCTGCTGGAGACAGAGCTGCCAAAAAAAGAGTTAATACTTATGTTCCAGGTAGAGATTCAGAGATTACAGGAGCTCCCAGAATTGAGCATCTATGATCACAATCCTTTATTAACTGCCAAGGTTTGGATAAGTGTCATGTATGTACTACAAGTTAAAGTCAATGCCATAGCTGGCTTCCAACCAGAAACTGACTGGCAAACTCAGAGGGTGGATCAGTTGCAGGGATATTACCACAGAGGCAGTTGTTTCATCATACCAAGAGGATTGGGCTTCCTTGTTACCGCAAGTGGAGCATGTGTACAATATGTCAGCCTTCAGTTGTAGAAGGTATTGGCTTTCAAGGCCACTTACAGCTTTGAAGCCTAGACAAATTAGTCAGTAGCTATGTCTGATTGTCAAAGTATATGCCAAGCCGGCCACCTTGTGGTTAAGGTTTAGGAAAGAATCTGGCAGGCTATAAGAGATATGTTACAGGACCCTCTGGAAGGACAATAGATATGGCATGACTAATAGCGCATACTATGTCAACAGTATGTAAGCCGCAAGTGCATTACAATACTTAGCTGCTAGATTAGACTATGTTATGTTAAATTAACACAACATTGGCACAAAGCGACAAATGGAAAATTTAAACCACTCCAAAGTGGGTCGATTGTTGTTATACAAAAGATACAAATACAGGCCTACACCTTGCAGTTACTGGCAAGATTGGCAATCCACCTAGTTCTCCAAGTCAGGCTTTTCGAATGTTACTTTGAGGAGCTGGTTGGTCAGCCCTCAAGAGAGGTCCCTCTATCTAACTTCCTTAACTCGGAGCCCAGTTATATATTAGAGTACATGTTGGACTGCCAGTAGTATGGAATTGTGAAATTTATATTCTCTTGCTACTTCAATGATTACTAGGTATCATAGCCAGGCTACTAAAATGAAGAAAATTCTTTGGAACCATTTGAGATATTGGAAGGAATGGCAACTACAGCTTAGGTGCATTTTCATCAACAGTTGCTGCTGAGCTAAGCATTCACCATATATGAAGCAAGTACGCCGAAGGGTACTTGTGTAAAGGTTACACATACATTGGGAAAGAAGTAAGTCTGAGGACAAACTGGCAGTAGTGGGAAGTAGTGTAATGACGCCCAAACCAGTTGGTATTGCTTAGCGCACCTCAGGGCGTCCAGAGATCCTACAAAAACGTAGTGAGGAACAGTATAAAACACACTCAAACTGACTTGACCACTATAGGTACCTTCACTGAAGAAAGATTCTTAGGCAGACAGTTAAGTAGGGTAACCCAGGTAGGCTCATTGACCCTGATCCATGATTAATGAGTGTAACCAACTTAGGCCAGGTAATCCAGTCCTAGGGTGAGGTAGAGTTAAAATCTGCAAGAGTTAGACTGAGTAACACTGAGATGTACTCAAAGCAAGGTAAATATTATAGGAGCTTATAGGCCTAGTCCATCTGTATAACTTCCTCAATGATTCTGGCCAGTCATGTAAAAACAATAACGACCTTACACATGTGTTTCTGAGAAGGTAAATTCATATTACATGGACTTCAGGCCAGATTTGGACTCAGTTTAGGGAAAATTACCCTAGCTTTGTCTTCACATATGTGCAGAGTGATGTCAAGTTAACCTACTTTGGCCTTAAACAAAATATGAAACTCTATGATACTAACCTGGAGGTGATTATGGATGTTTTAGCAACTGAAAACTCTTCTTCTGCCCCTGTATCCCAGTTTGAATAACTGTAGTAAAGTACTACAGGTGATAATACACTTACAAAATTGTTGTAACATGGGTGGTCCTGTAATACTGCATACATGACAGCAGTCAATCTGACATTATGATATCCTAAGGATATTTACAAGGATAGGCTATGGCCGATACTGTCAAGTTGTTAGTATTGACACTAGCTGGTACTCCGAAGGTACTCTAGGTTCCCTATATCTTGATGGGAGGTATGGGAATCCTTGGGAATAGCCTTTTGGGAGTTATTGATATTTGGAAGTACGTTCAGCTATAACTCTCCCAGTCACTGGCACTCATTATTGTCCAAGCACTATACAATTACTGGGGGACCTTACATGACTCTAGATGTGTTCAGTCTGATGACATTTGCGATGGTCTCTGCATGCTTTGGTATCTGTAGTACCCATTTAGCTAACTTAGTAGAAACACTTACTTTAAAAGCTACCCAGTTACAAGAATGTGTGCCAATAAGACAAGTAAACTAGAGTGACTGCAGTGCTTGTATAAACCAAAATCCCATTACACTACTGAGTCTCATAACTAGCTAAGCGCCCAAGTAGTATTGTTAGTTGGGAAATGACAAGAGAGTGATCTGAAAGGTTTTTCTCTAGTGTGGACATAGTTGTAATAGATTGCTGAAGACTTTTCTGATTGATGGACTTATCATACCTTAGCAATTGACAAACCCCCATGCTCAATTCTGGAAGGGTCATGTGTCACATAAACCCTTCAGGTGGGAACAGTGCTCTTTAACAGTCGCAGTAGGGAAAGGTCTTGTTGCCTTTATATTTCTCCTTAAGTAACCACAAACTGAACTTTACTCTGATAACAAATGATCCTCTTGTGAAGACCTTGAATTGAGTGAAGTGCTACTTAATGATATTATCTTTTACCGCTTGATTCAATTATATTATCTTTACTTCCTATGAATTCTACATTTAGTTGTGCTTGTGCAGTCGCAATCTTAGGATCCATCTTCCTACCGGCTGCCCGTGTTTCAATTATAATATTCAATAAATTATCCATGTCAAAATTAGTCCTAAAGCTCTATGAATTATCAATTTGATTACCGAAGTTATAAAGTTATATTAGGCTACAAAGTTAATCTTGAGCCACAAGGTTTCTATGGCAACCCACCTAGCTGTGTTCACCTATCGGGCACTGAGTCTGAGTGCCCCTGGTTTCGTCCCTTCGAACATCTTGGTTTGTGCCTTTGAAGCCTCCTTATGACACTAGTAGGTTCTAATTCCACTTTGTAACCTTTCTAAAATCTCACCAAATATCTCTTAAGCTCAGGTCACGGTGAGGCCCCGGATTAGTATGTCGTTCCTCTTCACGAGGGTTCCCCCCCGTATCTTATAAGGTACATCTGCCACCAGCCCTCATCGCCCAAGTCATCCCGATTAGGAATTCGAGCCTAAGAGTTACCCTACCTCCCCAATAAGTTTCTAAACTTTTGTTTCTGTACTCTACATCCTTCTTTCTCCTTCTCTTTATCTACCTCCTCCTTACACGCAACCTTCTCTCACCCAACAATACCCCTCTGCTCCCACGGCTATATCGGTCACTCTCCTCACCTTTTTTTTGGAGATTTCCCCAATTTCTCTTAATTCCTTCTACCTTCACTTTTTCACTCGGTACAAACATGAGTACTTCTAATTTGCCCAACCAGGCCCTTGATGCCGACGAAGACGACCAGGATTTCCACTCTGGTCACCTAGACCAAGATGCTGAGGGCGAACCCGATGACGAAGCTCCACCCGCCCGAGGCCAACTGGACGACGATGACGAGGATGATGATGAAGAGGAGGAGGAGGAGGACGAGGAGGAGGATGAGGACGATGACCTGGTGCGTTATCGAAAGCCTCACTCTGGCGCTCCTGGGATTAGTTTCACCTCGAGTGAACCGCTGAGTCCATGTTAAATTTGCTAACGCCTTCGACAGCCCCAACGCAAGCGCGCTCGTAGACCACCTCGCAATCAGTTTCTCGATATTGAAGCCGATGTCTCGGATGAAGACGAAGAGGATCCCGATGAGGACGAAGAAGATGGTGCAGAAGCAGGCTTTATCGCTGACGATGCTGATCGCCCGGAATTGAGTGACCTCCGCCAGTACCCTCGTGACGATCATCGCCATCGTGAGCTCGATCGCAAACATGAGGCTGAGCAAGCAGAGGATATGGAGCAAATCGCTGCTGGGTTTAAAGAACGTCATGGCAGATCGGCTCGGAGGCGCATGGAGGATTCGCAGGTGGTTCCTAGAAGGCTGTTGTTACCATCTGTCAATGATCCGAGCATTTGGGGCGTCAAGTGTAAGCCTGGAAGGGAGCGGGAAATCATTTTCTCGATTCTGAGGAAGCAGGAGGAATTAGCCAATACGAAGGCTCCTCTACAAATTACCTCTGCGTTCGAACGTGGTAACACTATGCCCGGGTATATCTACGTTGAAGCAAAAAAGCAAGCGGACATTATGCATGCCCTTCAAGGTGTTTCTTTCGTCTATCCCATGACGAAGATGATCCTTGTTCCTATCAAGGAGATGCCTGATCTCCTTTTTGTTATGAAGAAAGCCGAGATCACCCCAGGAACATGGGTTCGTTTTAAACGCGGAAAATACCAAGGCGACCTCGCCCAAGTTGAAAATGTCCTAGCTAGTGGCCTCGAAGTTAAGATCAGGATGGTACCTAGGTTGGACTATGGAAACAGCACTGATATCGACGACCCGGGCGGCAACAAGCGAAAGCGTAACCCTTTTGGAAAGAGTGGATCACTTGCCGGACGCCCCCCGCCGCGACTATTTTCCGAAGTTGAAGCTAGAAAGAACCATGCAAAGTATTTGTCACAAACATCACAGGGAATGAAGAAGATTTTCACCTATCTCGGAGACGAATATGAAGACGGATACTATATCAAAGACGTCAAGCTCAATCTCATTCAAACTGAAAACGTTAATCCAACTCTGGAAGAGGTTTCTAAGTTTGCATCCGGAGGGGATGATGGTACCGAGAGCTTGGATCTCCATGCGCTGGCTCAGTCACTGAAGAAGACTGTTTCCACGTACCAAGTCGGTGATACTGTTGAGGTCTATGATGGTGAGCAGAATGGTCTTGTCGGGAGAGCTGTTAGTGTTCACGGCGATATTGTCACATTGGACGTGTTGGAAGGCCCATTGAAGGGAAAACGCACTGAAGTTCCATTCAAAGGATTGAGGAAGCGATTCAATCCGGGAGATCACGTCAAGGTTACCGGAGGAAGCAGATTCCGAGATGAAGTTGGTATGGTCTTGAGGATCAATGAGGACAGGGTCACTCTTATTAGTGATATTGGTATGACCGAGATTACCGTTTTCTCTAAGGATTTGAGGGAAGCTAGTGAATCTGGAGGCATGGAAACTGGTGGTAAATATGGGCTCCACGATTTGGTACAACTTGAGTATGTGCTCATGGCATGTGCGGGCCTCAATTGAACCCTCTGTTGACAATTGATTCTAGTGCTACTACCGTTGCCTGCGTTACCAAAGTCGACAGGGAGTCCGTTAGAATCATCGACCAACATTGCAACATTAGAGCAATCATGCCATCTCAGATTTCAAGCAAACTTTCAAATCGTCGCCCCGGCGTAGCCACAGATCGAAACGGCTCTGAGATCCGCGTAGGTGATACAGTCAAGGAAACCGGCGGAGAGACCCGGTCCGGTGTCATCTTGCACATCTTCAGATCTTTCGCGTTCCTTCACAATCGTGAAGAGACTTCGAACGCTGGTGTGTTTGTCTGCAGGACTAATAATGTCGCTACCATCGCTGCCAAGGGAGGTAGAATTACGAATACCCAATCTACTGGGCCGGATCTTGCCAAGATGAATCCCGCTATGCAACGCAATGGAAGGTCCCCGGATACTTCCGCTATGCCGCCTCCACGCACTGGCGGAAGAGATAAAACCATAGGACAGACAGTTACGATTAGACAGGGGCCGTATAAAGGACTTGTGGGGATTATCAAGGATGCGACCGACACTACAGCTCGAGTAGAGCTGCACACAAAGAACAAGATTGTCACAATCGAGAAGGCGAAGTTGGGTTTCAAAGAGTGGGTTTCCCATATCTCCTCCCCCGTCGGTTACGTCGTCACTAATTAGAAATCGATATGCAGCCCTCACACCGGTACCGTTAAGTCTTTTCAGGAGTTTATGCGTCCTGGTGGCCGTGGAGACGGAGGGGGGCATGGCAGAACCCCTTCGATATCCTCGGATAGGGCCTCTTCTTGGAGTGGTAGCAGGACTCCTCAGTCCGGCTTTTTGGGATCGCGTACACCGGCGTATAACCCTGGTAACAAGACTCCTGCTTGGCTGAGCTCTAATGATGGCAGTCGCACACCTGGATACTTTCCCGGTAGTAAAACGCCTGCGTATGGAATGGACGGCAGTAGATCTTCCTATGCTGGAAATAAAACCCCGGCGTATGTAACCCCCCCCAATCCGCTTTACAATATCTAATAATTACAACAGTTGGAATCCCTCCTCCCGTACTCCCTACGCCCCAGACACCGATCGTAACACTTGGGATGCTGGCTCTAAAACTCCCGGCCGCCCCAACCTCGATTCCTTCATGGACTCCAACTCTACCTACACAAACTCCTTAAACAACAATTCTTCCTATTCTGCCCGCACCCCCGGTGCCCCCTACAATGCCAGCTCTCCAGATTTCATCCCACCCTCCTACAGCAGCAAAGAGCTCTCTGCACCCACACCCGGGGGTCCTATTTCCGCACCCACCCCTAGTGCCCCCATGTCTGCTCCCACCCCCGGCCCAATCTCTGCCCCAACCCCCAGAGACGCTTACGGCGGAGCCTGGGGTGGTCCGGAGACAGCTCCTACTCCTGCTCCCTACGGTGCTGCTCCTACTCCTGGCGCAAGTGGAACTTATAGTGGCGGAGGTGCCGGCGGGGGCGGGTCTAGAGATCCTAGAGGCGGCTACTACCAAGGTGCCCCAACTCCTGCGGGCGGATATGGAAATCCTAGAACTCCGGGCGTCTGGGCAGGGGGTGATGATGACGAGATCCGATACGCGGAGCCAACGACCCCTTAGAATCTATGTCTAGTTGAGTAGTGGCTTGATAAGTTAGAATATCCAGTGGATAGTAGTTTTGTGTGGTATAACTCTAGATATGAAATGCACACATGATAGTTTAATCTAGTGGACTTCCTTGGTGGAAATAAAACAAAAACGGGGCGATGGATGGACGGGGGTATCATAATTTCTCTACTCTTTTCCTTTTTTCCCTTTTTCCCTTTTTTTCTTCCTAGGGCTTGTGCGTTTTTACTTTGCTTTGGTTTTTTGTTCATCTGTGGATCACGGCTCGAATTGAACCAAAGGTTGGCTACCAGGGTTGTTTGGATGCGTGTCTACATAGCTGATAAATTAAAGTGTATTTTTTGATTTGGACTATCTTTTTTGTTTATCTGACGTTTTTTTTTTTTTTTATTGCTAAGCCCAGGTTCATTTTGTGGGACGTGCGCTGTCTCCAGGAGAGGGTGATTCTGGGTAGCATCTCGTATGTGGGAGTACTACTTTCCTTTTATGTCTCCCTATATGTACAGTACTAGGGCTCAACGGTATTTCGGGCGCGGTGACACCAGCCTCCATGCATGTAATTTGGCTCGGTAGTAACCACTACAGTGGGGGGCCTCCAAGAACACACGATATGAAATTTTACGTTACGAACAAACACGGTTATGCAAACATGAAGCAGAAAGGCACACAGGATCAACCTGCGAATGGACTGAGGTATCGTGAAACCACTGGGGATAAATAAATAATGATCATGACCTTAAGAGATGCGGATGGATGGAGCTGGTCCAGGATAGGAATTGAACTGAATATAGATAGGGGAACATGCATGAAGTTAGATAAAGGATAAGATAGAAAGAGAGAATTAGACTAATTAATTTTTGATGATTCATCAACGGACAAAAGACACTGGAACACCATCCAATCGTCACTGAACCTGTCGCCCCCCTGTTTTTGATCATGCAGAGAAACAGCAACTTGAAGCCTTTAATACTCAGGATTCAAGAACACTACTGACTAAGTTGGGACACAGTCTGCATTGAAATAAACTATACCTGTAGTCCAATCATAGTCAAACGGGTAATCGAATGCATGGGATACCAGCAGCACATTACTTGGCAAAAATTCGCCATTTGACCTGCCAATGAGCCAATCCGACTGCCTTAGTTTTAAGCACGATTGGATTTGACTTATCAGGATTGGCTCAGAGTATTCTTGAGAGAGGTGTCAATTTTTACATGGTTGGCGTAACAAATCGGCCGTGGGTAACATAAAAAGCCTCAGAAGAAGACCACTCTCACCGTATTCACAACACATTCCATTTCGGTCGTCAGTCCAAATGATATGTAGAGCTTTCTGTGGTACCCCCAAGTCTGATATAGTTTTCATTCCTGGAAAAGCGATGCTAGATTCTGCTCTCTATGTGCAAAATGTTATGGAACCTCTACTTCTTCCATCTTGGCACTGGGGCTGTGAGGTTTATAGCTGGGTTACTGTTATGGATGATAGGGCACCAGGCCATAAAGGACTGGCCACCACTACTGGTAATTGAATCAGAGAGAGCATCTACCATGGTCAGCACAGTCACAGAATTTGAAAATCACAGAGGCACTCTGTCAGGATTTGGAAATGGAACTGGGAGAAGGTTGGAGCAGGATAGGGGATATTGAAGTTTGGAGAGTGCTTTTAACATGGTATTGCAAGGAATTCCAGGGGACCGGCTGGACTGGTAAATTCACGGTATGCCACAACAGCTACAAGCTGCCATTGATGCTGATGGAGGTATGACGGCCGATTAGTTTGTATAGATTATTGACGCGACCGTGCTCATAGGAGAACACTTGCTACTTCTCCTAGATTGGAACTTTGTCAACTCTTGATCCGTTGCAACCATGATCACCACACATTACTCATATTTCCACGTTTGAAATAGTCTCCATAGATATACCTTACCCGTTTCAGAAGTGTGCCAGACTTTTACTTATCCCGTAGTACTGCTCAACAATCTCGTCCGCATGATTTCTGATAAGATCTAAAGTGTGTGGTCCAACTGGCGTAGCACCGTGGTATATCTGATACCATACGCATACATGTATAGTTGCTTAATGTGCCAAATTTTCCACAACTCGGATGCTGCAATAGCAGCCCTCACTTCGTGTCTCAAATCAAGGCTGGCATGGTTAAATGAAAAATAAATTGCAGGAGAGGAAAGATGATAGAAGATAGATGTATAAAACAGTACCAAATTCCCTCTGCTTGTATTATGAGGCATGTTTTCACTACTTGTGATCTTGGAAGGTATAATAGATATAGTTTAAACTAGTCACCAACCAACCCTACCACTAAATAGCCAGCCAACTATATGGTTTAGGTGCAGTATAAAGCCACTTTTCATGGTACCACAACTCTAAAATACAGCCACAATCTCTGGTGGCATTTTGGGTGTATGTTTTTAGTTTATCCAACACAGATAAATTAAAATTGATATAAAGCCAAATAAAATGAAAATACATATAGTCTTGGCAAAGGCGAGATATGATAGACGAAATAATTTGGCCAGGGTTTTAATTTTTGTGGGTCCTGCAAGAAAAAAATGAATGGAAAGAAGGACACATCATGGGCTATTGTTACGGGGTAGCCATTTCTGTACTGATGAATTGCCTAGGCCGTGGTTGTATCGAGAGGGTAGAAGAACTGTCAGGAAAGCTCTGGTAAGAATAAGGATAAAAGGTAAATATGGTTCTCGAAAGCTGTAAAGTAGTTTGAACTAATAACTGAATATATTGTTAAGCCCTCTTCTTTGTTGCTTGATTAGCCCTTAACTATAGGGAACTGCGAGCTAATTATACAATTCTCCCGGTACTTATGTTAGCCATAAATATGAAGTATCCTAAGATATCCTGGCTAGGGTCATGGTTAGTGGAAACTCTGTTTGACCCAGAAAATGTATGCCCTGCTCAGTCAACTGATCCCCTGAAATATTTAGTAGTCTGAGGTTGTCTAGCACTCCACAAGTAAATAGCCTTCGATTCATTTGCCAAATGAACTAAGTTCAAGTTGATGTAGCCCAGTTGCAAATATCTTAGGGAATACCAGTTGATCAGTCTGGATGGCCGTCTTTCCTGCATATCTGCACTCAAGTGCATATGCATGCGGATTATTAAGAGTCTTAGTACTCCGTACATTAGAGTCTAGATCTTTCACCGAGGCTGAGCAGCTCTGCTATAGACACTACTTCTTACCGGCATGGGTTGTAGTCATATAGTAACCTCCCAGTTCTCTATACTATCACATCAACTAATTTGTACCATTTCCCATATGTGTAGCATCAGCTCCCCCTTTCTAGGCTTCGTCCCGAAGGAATATAACCTTTTAGTACTCCTTCCGGTAGGGTTAAAAACCATCTCCGATAACTTGGCCACAGCAGGAAAAACCTTTCCGGAGATACTACCTAGCCCAACCTTGGCATATCCGGATTTTCCTAATGAAAATCTTCTACCAAATATTGAGCATGCTGTAAGTGCTCTTGTGGTTCACAGGTGTTCTCATCTTCTAATCATCCCTTCCACTTAACAAATTAACGAAGTTTTTGGATGGTTCTTAACTGTCCTTGGAATCTTGGTTCATAAGAGATTATTTCACTCTTAATGAATTTTTCCACCTCCCATTCTAGGTCACCTTCAACATCTTCCGGTGTCATGGGTGGTTGTTCCCGGCCTGGTCGAACTGAAGTTTTGTATGGCTCTAGTAGCGATACATGGAATACCGGATGGATTTTCCTGTGTTCAGATAATTCGAATTTGTAGGCAAGGTTTTCTCGTTGCTCCAGGATTTTGAATGGACCATATAATTTTAGTGCTAACTTCTTGGATGGTCGCTTAGTACAGATATTCTCTGCATTCAGCATAACACAATCACCAGTTTTGAAGTCTGGTTTGCTGTGAGCCTTGCGGTCATAGAATTTGTTCATTCCTTCCCGAGTCTTTTCCAGTGATTCCTTTGCCTTTTCGTGTATCGTTTTCATCCTGTGAGCATACATAGTAGCTCCCGGATTCTGAACTTCTCGCTCCTTCATCCATTCTGTTTGAGGCTGGTAACGATAAATTGCAAAGAATGGTATTTTTCCAAGAGCGCTTGTTACCGAGTTGTTATATGCATACTCTGCTAATGGTAAAAGGTGGTAACAATCATCCTGATCATAGTTGACAAATATCCGCAGGTATCCTCCCTGCACTTGGTTGACCCTTTCGGTTTGTCCATCAGTCTGAAGTTGGTATGCAGTGGACATTTTTCTCTTTATGACAAACATCTTGCACAGAGACTCCCGGAATTCTCCTTCAAACTTTGCTTCCATGTCGGAGATGATTTCGCTTGGTAGACCATGAAGTTTCCAAACTTCATTGATAAATGCTTGAGCGATATCCTTTGCGGTCGCATTTTCCTTCAGACTGATAAAATGTGCCATTTTGGTGAAACGGTCAACTACAACCATAATTATGGCTGTAACCTGCAGATTTAGGTAGTTGCGTAACAAAATCTACCGAGGTACATGCACAAGCTGCAAAAGGTACTTGCAATTGTTGCAGTAGGCCAAAGCATGCGTGCCTTGGTGCCTTGGCATATTGGCATTCTGTACATTACCATACATAGTCGTTTATTTAGTTGGTAATTCCTTTCCAGTAAAAATCCCTATTGATAATCTGTAGAGTTTTTTCTTGACCGAAATGTCCTGCAACCTTTGAGTCATGACAACCTTTTGCAATATCGATTTGCAGAGTTTCGTCTTAGGGAATATATAGGTGTTCTTTATAGAACAGGATTGAATCCATCATGGTCTATTGTTTTGGCATTGGCTTGCCATCATCTCCTAATTATTGTAACTCCCGCTTCATATGTGTCCACTCGTGATCATCTTTTGCTTTCTCTTTTACCCTTGCCATGAAGTCCCTATCAAATTTCTTGACATTGCACTTAGCAATTAATGCATTTGACATTAAGGTTTGTCCTTTAGTGCTTATTGGGTGAATGGCAATATCAGCTATGTTCAGGAACTCGTGTTTTGCATTAGAATGTAGAAACATAATTGCGTGTGAGTTTCCCCCAAGTGGATACCAGAGCTCCCAAATCCTTGACCTGCTCGTTCCATATCTTCCAACTCCCTGACTTCCTGAATCTCGCTCTCATCAATTCTTTCCACAATGATTTGCGCTATGCGATCTCCAGTCCGTAGCTGAAAACCCTTGTCAATAGTGTTGACTAGGAGGATTATAACCTCCCCACTATAGTCCGCATCCACTACTCCGGCTCCATTGGAAATACTATGTTTGACTGCCAATCCACTCCGTGGTGCAATACGGGCATATGTTCCAATTAGTAGTCTGATGGCTAATCCAGTCCCCATGAGCACTTACCCTTTAGAAGGAACTATGGTATCCTCAGTACGGTAAAGGTCATGTCCTGCCGCTAACTTGGAACCTCGAGTAGTAATTCTTGCTTCCTGTTGTAACCTTTTAACCCTAACCGAAGTGGTGCTTTGGTCTTTTGGAAATCCTGGTTGGGGTTGTTCCAAATTTTCCATTCCCCAAATGACTGATACCACTAATTTTCGGTTATTCTGGTGGGTTCCAAAGTGATGAGACTGAAGTATAGCCTGCTTGGCATGCTCAGCTCCCTCCTTAGGACGGTACTCTGGCCGCCTGCTTAATGCGTCAGGTTTACCCACTTTGGTCCTAGGTCTGTAAATGATTTTAAAGTCTAAATCGGTTAACCTTTGGGCCCATCGGATTTGTCTAGCCGACCAGGCCTTTGTTGGGGGAAAGTATTGTAGATTTTGATGATTGGTATAGATGGTGAAAGGTTGATCAGTTCCTGCCAGGTAGTGTCGCCATTCTTCCAAAGCATCTAATATTGCCAATAACTTCTTATCATGGATATCATAGTTGCATTCCGCCTAGGTAAGCTTCCTGGAATGGAATACAATCAGGTGCAACTTCTTATTCATATATTGAGACCGACCACATCCCAGAGCATAATCGCTTGTATCACTTTCCACTACCGTTTCTCTTTCAGGATGAAAGTGATAAAGTATGGGAGATATAATAAACCGTCGTTTGCGTTCATCAAAAGCAATTTGCTGTATAACTCCCCAAGCAAAATCGTTTGGATTTTCCTTCAATAAATGAGTAATTGTTGCACATAGTGTGGAGAAATTCTTTATAAACCGTCGGTAAAAATTGGCAAATCCCATGAAGATTAAAATCTCTTTTACCAAGGTAGGTGGTTGCCAGGCTTTAATTGATTCAACCTTGTGCTCGCTCATAGTGACTCCATCAACAGCCACTATATACCCGAGAAACTCCCCAGATTTGACATGGAATGTGCTTTTTGTGATGGATATGGCCATATTATACTCTCGTAGTCGCTCAAGCACCTTCTTTACTAATATGACATGATCTTTTTATGTTTTTGAGTAGATGAGTATAGCATCGATATATACTACTACCCAATTATCAAGGAAGTCTTTCAGGATCATAGTCATAATTTAAAGGAATGTTCCAGGTGCATTGACAAGTCCGAAAGGCATAACTTTGTATTCATATAGGCCATATCTGGTGCAAAATGCAGTTTTCCATTCATCACCCTTTCGTATGCGGATTAGATGGTATCCATCTTTGAGGTCCAGCGTGCTGAAAATAGTTGCTCCTTAAATACGGTCCCTTAGTTCGGTCATCAGAGGGAGAGGGTACTTATTATGGATAGTTACTTTGTTCAACTCTCAGTAGTCTACTACCAATCTGAGGCTTCCATCCGGTTTGGGAACAATAAGTATTGGTGCTCTGGCAGGAGACTTGCTGGGGGAGATCTTTCCTTGTTTTAACATATCATCTAAATATGTTCTTAATGCTTTTAGCCGTTTCTCCGATAGTGGATATATTGGTCCCCAGGGTGATTGAAAGTCTGGTTTGAGGTCAATGGCATGATCAAAGGTTTGATGAAAGGGTAATTTTGCTGCAGTTGACGTGTGAAAAAGGTCCTTGTAGCCGTGGTATTGTTTGGGAAGTGAATCAAGGACTTGTTCTTCCTCATCATCAATTCTCGCAATTCTTCTAATAACCATTGCCTGTGGGTCTTCCAATACCTCCTCGTCACAAACGATAGAAATCCCTTCATCTACAGGTAAAAGATGGAGCTGACATCCCCGAGCCTCAAAACTCCAGTTTCCTGAGTCATGTATTTCCTTTCTTGGATGTTCCTCATTACACCACATATATGGAATTATTATTCTGTAATTTCCGGAAGGTGTGATTTCGCACATGATTTTTGACAAAAGTTTATTTTTTGCAATTTCCAGGGAGTGAGGACCAGTATAATCCTTTGCGGTAGAGAATTGGCCTCCTGTAAATCCTAGAATAGTAATAGGATCCTGACAAGATGCATATGGAATGTTTAATTCCTTTAACAATTTTTCGTGAATAACAAATATATTTGATCCTGAGTCCAGTAGGACTTTAATACGATAATGTTTCCAATACACATGGATATATACATCGCCTTCTGGGCATTGGTAGTGTTTTGGTTCTTCATCAGCCAGGTTTTGTCGCTTTTGCGACCGTGTTATATCTGTGCGTCCTCGTATGGAATACATGATGGTTGTATTTGTTGGGTGTTCGTGACAACGCCAGAATTGTTTCGACCAGAGAGGTCTCCTCAGACGAACTAGAACACAATAATTAATTAATTAAGATTCTGGGCGGCCCACTACAAGCAGTCTTTACCCCGTGTCGAGGGGCTCCCATGAAAATAAAAAAATCCTATTTTCATAGGAAACATACGTGCATAATTATGCACGCCTTTTTATGCATGGCTAATATGCATAGCTGTTAGTAATATGCGCCGGGGTTTTTTGAATAACTTAGGTATGGTTTTTGAGTGTAATTTCCTAAAAGGGTTGCTTGTTTTCGACTATAAAATTGTTTTTCGAAAAGTATGTCAAATTCCGAAAAGGTTAACCATTTCC
Source organism: Tuber calosporum (assembly GCA_003316355.1). NCBI lineage: Eukaryota > Fungi > Ascomycota > Pezizomycetes > Pezizales > Tuberaceae > Tuber > Tuber calosporum. The sequence continues at coordinate 90,036 of QFET01004824.1, read as the reverse complement.
AAATTTGGAATAGCTCATCCCATCATGGAAATAATAGCCTTTGAAACCTCTCCATTTTTGCAAAAAAACCCGAAAATTTTAGTATAAGGGGAGGTTTTTGTTTAAACTATTGGTCACTCCTGGGGTCATGGTCTAGTTGGTTGCATTTGGTATTGGCCTGCCAAAAGCATCAGGACAGAGGTAACGCGTTCAAATCCCACCCGGGCCAACACTTTGGATAATTGGACCATCAGGACAAAGGCCAAACCACCACCTGGTCCGGTGAAAAAAATGGCCGGTCTGGGTCCCTTCGAAAAGATTTTGCCTTTCCGGAACTGAAAGAACCCAGGCGCTTTGATCAGTCCAACTGGCTGCCATTTCCCTGCATGGCTTCAAGGACAAGGGGCTCAATGAGGAGCTAAAACCACAGGTCCTTCCAGGGTTTGAAGTTAAACCAACCCAAAAACCAAAAATTTATTTTCAAGTCCTTTCAATTCCTGGGGCCATTGACTCTAGTTGGGACAATGGGCAGTGTCCTCTAACCATGGACCCTGTTTCAGTGTGTTATTATTCAAGTGAATCTCAACAGCTTTCTTTTGCACTATTTTTCATTTTGGTAGCATGTATGGTTGTTGTCCTGCTGGCCTTTGAACCATGGGTGAGACTTGGTTGTTTCTCAGGATCAAAGATGTGACCGCCCCCTTTGTGATTCTTTAAAAGGTTTGCTTCACCTTTGTCTCTCCACTAACCGTGGTCTCTTAAGGACTTATAGACTTAGGGACAACTTTTCTTGTGCTCCTATTCTGAATAGTGCCTGCGAAAGCCAGTACTCCTCACTCCCTAGCCTAGAGGGATCGCTTATTTCGATTCCGGTCACCAGTTTCCTGGTACTCCGACTACCTAATCACCGTTGCCATTGGTGCCATTTAGGACATTTCAGTGTCCGATAATTCCCATAACCGAGGTGAGGCTACGCTTTGTATGTTCTTGACCTTTGGTACATTAGGTCTTCCTATAAGCGTTACTGTCAGTGGTTTGCGTGAATACTTCGGTCAGTCCTATTTTGTCTGTTTACCGAAAGCCCGGGCTACCACTATGTCCTTTCGACACTTACGCCAGGTGTGGTGTTTAGGCTATAGCGAGTGAATTCCTTCCCCGCTTTTCACTCATCAACCACCTCTTGCGAGATTCCATCATGAGCCTTCTTCCAGTCAGTATGCTCATCTTTGGCTTGCATTCCCGCTCTCTTTGTTGATTGGTTAGCCTTAGCAGTTTTCCACTGTGAGGGGTTGTTCTTTTGTTTTCTGATTGGTGTATCTTTGTTAGGAGTAGACCCCTTTACTAGAGTCATGGCACTTTCGCTTAGATGTTCCTGTTACACATATGGGAAATGGTACAAACTAGTGCTGTGATAGTATATAGAACCGTGAGGTTACTTTATTACTACAACCCATGCTGGCAAGAAGTAGTGTCTATAGCAGAGCTGCTCAGCCTCGGTGAAAGATCTAGACTCTAATGTATGAAGTACTGGGACTCTTAATAATCCGCATGCATATGCACTAAAGGTGGCCATCCATACTGATCAACAGGTATTCCGTAAGATATTTGCAACTGGGCTACATCTACTTGAACTTTGTTCATTTGGCTAATAAATCGAAGACTATTTACAGGTAGAGTGCTAGACACTCTCAGAACACTAAATAGATCAGGGGATCATTTGACCGAGCGGGGCATATATTTTTAGGGTCAAACTGGGTTTCTATTTACCATGACCCTGGCCATGATATCTAGGAATATTTCATATATTTGGCTAACATAAGTACCGGGACAATTGTATAAATAGCTAGCAGTTCCCTATAGTTAAAGGATCAACCAGCAACAGAGAAGAGGCCTTAACAATATATTCAGTTATTAGTTAAAACAACTTTAAAGCTTGCAAGAACTTTCTTACCCTTTATCTTTATTCTTACCAGAGCTTTCCTTATAGTTCTCCTTCCATCTCGATACAAGCACCGCCTAGGTAATTCAGCAGTACAGAATTGGCTACCCCGTAACAGTTCTACTGGATGAGGGTTCTCCTTTGGAAACTTTTGCTGTTCCAGAAATTCCTCCTCCTGTCTCCCAACTTCCCTTATGGTTTCCGTCCATTCTTCATCGGAGGAGAATGTTATATGGGATAACCGTTGCAAAATTTCTTCACCAAGTTTGCTTTCAACTCGCACCCTCCAACTGATTCCAGTGAGTCCTGCTTTGATGTTTAGGTTCTCAAGGAGAGGAAGATAAATGTCTATATTGCCCTCATAGACTACTTTGGTCATTATTCTATTCTCGTCTTTCCTCCTTAATGCCAATATATTGCTTTGTAATATCTTACCGAAATCGATCCCTTGTGGAATAGTCCGGGTCTCTAGTGTATCCACCTAATCCCACCATCACCTTCCGGTATTTTTCAGAGTAGGGTGCCACTTTATTCCCCTTTGTTTTCCCTAAGGCAAAAACTATTAGGTGTGCATGATTTTCTGACTGTGTAGGGTTGCGATCGAAATAGTTTTCACAGGCTGTCAACCAATTTCTAACATCTTGGTTGTCATGTACATCAAAGTAGTAGGGTGGTTCCGCTATTAGTTTTGCTGGTCTGGAGAGTCCACTGATACGTTCTAAGAAAGCCAATGTTAACCAGTCCTCGGGTAAATCGTTTCTTGAAATTGATGGTAAACGCGGAGCGCGTTCTGGCCTGCCGCCCTTCCTGCCCCATCCATCCTCTCCATCACTATCAGGCCTATCATCATCTGGGTCTGGGGCATCACTAAGGTTACCTGGTGGTGGTGGCGGTGGTAGGTTGTTTCCTCCATGGTTGACTCCTTTTCCTTTATCCTTCCTAGGTGTCGATGATGATTCCTTTGTTGGAACTGTGCCCTGTTCCAGTAGAATCGATAGTTGCCCTTGGTTAGATGGTCCTGGGTCACCATCACTGGGATCATGCTGAGTTGGTACTGAAACTGATTTATCGGCCAGTTGACGAACCAAGGCATCCATGTATGCCTTCCTACCCTCGCCTTGTTGTCTTAGTTGTTTAGCCGCAATTTCTTATTGTTCATTCATCCTCCAATTCCATTCCTGTTCGTGCTGGTGTAATTTAGCATTTAGGTCCATTAGGTTTTTAACCAGAATCCGATCCCTTGTCTCTGAGACATGTGCCTGTTGTTCCTATTGAGCCTGTTGGCTTCGGAATTCTTCCTGAACCTATGCCCGTAACCTTTGCTGCTTCCTTTCAGTATCACAACTCAACCGTTCAAGTGCGCAGCGGCCTTCCTGTATTTCAGGATCATTGATAACCTCACCCCTAGCCATACCGTTTTGCCACAATTCTAGTATTGTGAACCCTTGCCTGGCCTCCTGTGATAAAGCAGAGATCGCTATATGATTCTCATCTGCACTTTCTTTCAAGGATCGGTCCCTGTAGCGCAATGCATAGACAACATGTTGCTGGAAGTTTTCTTGAGTACTGACAGGCTTCTTAGCTCCGTCAGCACGTTTTTGAAATCTGGATTGTGGACGACCCAAATGTGTAATGGGAGAACTGGCCTGAGTCCGGGATGGAATTAGAGATGCTGACGGGGTAGATTCTGTATCGTCCTCAGCAATTATCCAGTTAGGTCCCAATGGACTAGGATTAGGGGTGTCATCTCGTGCCATAGCCATGGCAGCTCGCTTATAAACCTAAATGGTTTCGGTATAGGAAAATTAAAATTGCCAGTCCACTGACCTCTAGGCACAAAAGTTATGAACCGAAGAAAAATCTGACCACTCAGAATCCCAGTCCAGAAATTCGTGCCAGACAAAGTCTTGCCCATGAAAGTAGGCGTAGATTTGTGTAAAGTCCTCATGGGTGGGGACGAAAAATGGGTTAGTGAACCACGAGGGTTCCAGAGTATCAAATAGCCGTATTTCCACAAGGTCAGTAGAAAGTATTTCTTCCAAAGAGGATATGGTAGATAAAGGATGAAAATTCAGGATAGCTTGTCGTGATAGTGAAGTATCTGAGATACTTCTTCGTTGTTGGTTCAGTAAAGGTTCAAAAATTGAACTAGGAGATTGAGGATTGAGTCGAGAATCTTCCATATAATAGTGGATAGATTCTTATTTCTGTTTGGTGAAAGCTCTTATCCACCGTCCGTCTTGCTGATATATTCTTTCCGTATGTTGGTTGTGAATAGGTTGTAAGTGTCTGAGTGCTAACGCTCATATGTCAAGTGCGAATCCTTCACAACAGATAGGAAATACGTTATCAATACTGAGAGGTCTACAGTGCCCACAATGTTTGCACTGATGAACGCTTTGAGCATCGTGGTATTCTTCAGGGATAAGATGCAATAGCAGTGAGAATATTGTAGAGCTTTGGTGACAAGAGAATAACAATATAGAGTTACGGGGTAGCCAATTCTGTACTTCTGAATTGCCTAGGGCGTGCCTGTATTGAGAAGGTAGGAGAACTGTGAGGAAAGCTCTTGTAAGAATAAGGATAAAAGGTGAAGATAGTTCTCGAAAGCTGTAAAGTTGTTTTAACCTACAACTGAATATATTGTTAAGGCCTCTTCTCTGTTGCTTGATGAGCCCTTAACTATACTGAACTGCTAGCTATTTATACAATTCTCCTGGTACTTATGTTAGCCATATATATGAAGTATCCTTAGATATTTTGGCCAGGGTCATGGTAAGTAGAAACCCAGTTTGACCCTGAAAATGTATGCCCCGCTCGGTCAAATGATCCCAGAAACTATTTAGTATTCTGAGGGGGTCTAGCACTCCACTAGAAATTAGCCTTCTATTCATTTACCAAATGAACTTAGTTCAAGTAGATGTAGCCCAATTGAAAATATCTTACGGAATACCATTTGATAAGTATTGATGGCCATCTTTGCTGCCTATATGCACTCAAGTGCATAAGCATCCGGATTATCAAGAGTCATAGTACTCCGTACATTAGAGTCTCGATCTTTTACCGAGGCTGAGCAGCTCCGCTATAGACACTACTTCTTGCCAGTATGAGTGGTAGTCATTTAGTAACCTCCCAGTTGTATATACTATCACATCAACTAATATGTACTATTTCCCATATATGTAGCAGCTCTACCCATTAGTGTAGTTTCCATCCTGTCTTCCTTCATTTAAACTGCTCTGTACATGAATGAAATAAGTTGCTGATAGTTCTATTTCAACTAAATTGAATCTCTAGGATGTAGGCTGAAAAGGTAATACTTTAACAGTTGTAATTTATATGTCTGGGTAGTATAACATCTATTATTGTTCTTTTTTGACTTCAGCTTCCACAGCCAGTTTGTAAACTAGCCACTGTCCAATTTAGCAATAGTATACTATTGCTCCCTGCTTGGTAGCCACTTAGGCTGCTATACAGCCCCAAACTCACATAGCTTAGTTACTCAATCTCCCTCTCCACCCAACAGGAACAAGAATTAAATAAAGTACAATAAATGTAAAAAAAAAAATATTGATTTTTGTAGTTAAGGGCGATAGCGGATGTAATAAAATCAAATATTATATATTTAAAAGGTACATAGTCTGAAACGAAGAAAATGTTATACTATCAATAGTCGTAACCTTACACTAAGACCTAACCTTATTTATTATGATACAAAGAAAAAAATATTCCTGGCATGTCAAAGCTTGGCATAGTTGGGCAACATCTATATAAAAACCCTTTTCCACCTCATTTGCTTTCATTGTCCATCACAACCTCTCTTTCTACTACTAGTATTTTCCTCCAGCTACTATTTTCCCTGCTCCTATTCTTGCCCTGCATTCCTCACATACTACTTCTCACTCTACTTCTTACCTCTAAAATTCCCATACTCTCCTTTTGCTTCGTGTATAGTTTCCTTTACATTCTGATATCTCCTTGTGCTATCTACTGACGCTTCCACTTTAGTCAAATTCTTTGAATAAAATTATAATAATTAAAACATGAAAATTAATCATAAAATAAAAAGTTTAAAAATAAAAAATAACAATAGTTTCAAATATAAGAATATAATTGATGTGTTGTTTGACTATGGTAAAACTATAAGTGTAGTACAACAATCTTGCTGTGAAGATATATGTTTATCTTCCATATATGACAGAGGAGATTATCCTTGCTTATAATAGGACAAGATCACATATTGGTTACTGATTGAGATCCATAAAGTGTAGGTATTTGTTAAAGATAAGGTATGGACAGATAGGGAAGGATATAAGTAATTTAAGGGTTTTCGATTTAAAGGGAAAAGGTAAAGCAGCAGAAAAAGGAGTGAGAGCAAAGTAAGGGAATCAGGGAAAGAAGAATAAAAATTTAAAATCAGAGGAGTAAATTAAACCTCTGCAGTTACATTCACAAGACAAGAACCCAAACAATTAGAAACTATCTACAGAGTTTGTACCACCAAGGAGCTTAACCTTCAGCTTCTTACTTGTACTACTTTACCTTTGAAGTTTACACCTTTAAGTTCTATCAAGTTTTCTTCTCCTCTTTCTCTTTCTCTATATCACTTGAATTATTTCTCAATTTGTTTTTTCACACATGAACACCTATTGTCAAGGCTTACCAAAATTCACTCTTAGATTTAGGGCAAAGCAATAACGAGAGGCCGTGGTGCGCACTGTGTAATGTCCGGTGTGTAGATGAGGACTTTGCATAAGATGCCCATGGTAGGCAGCATAAGACTTAGAAGTAATACTTGGTAAGTAGATGTGTCTATGATCTACAAGAAAAAAGATAGAACACAAGATTTGATGGTTGTAATGGTGATTGAAGTGGAGGCGCCGGGTCATACAGAGATCCTGGCAAAGCTGGCACAACGCACAAAATGAACAACTCGCTCCAGTGGATAATATTAATACATTTGATGTGTATTCTACTGAAATAGTTTGAGCAATGTTGATAGATGGTAATAGGATTGGAGAATATAGATATAAGGCAGTGGGTCCATTGTCAACAGGGCATGGGGCTGGCAGACTTTGACCGCAAAATATATAGGCCTACTGAATTTATCTTGAAGATAATGCCTGGTTAATATCTAAGACCATATTAGTTTGAATTAATTGAAATAATGTCAATGTTAATATGGGATAGGGTAATAGGTTCCATTAAATATGGTCCAAGATGGACGTTCAACTACAGAGGAGCCAACGGGTCTAGGTATGATATAGAGTCAGTTTATTTGTTCTAAATGCTAACCGTTTCAAAATTATATAGGCAAACGAGACTAAAGACCAAGGTGTAGCCACTGTCATGGGATAGATCTTTGATAGATTTCGATGTAGTTGGTGATGACACTCTCAGGAGATGTTCCACAGATTGCTTTGTTAGTAAAAGCTTCTTGATTGATGGAGAATAGGTAATAGCAAGAAGATAACTGATAGTTGATCAATTACACGACAAGGTACGAAATACAAGGCAACAACACTAGCTACATGGAGAGGCAGAAGCTGTGGGTCAGGTTATGCAGGAGATATCTTCCAGGGTGGGTGAAGTCCTGTCTGTGGATAGGTAGTCAGGAAGGTCAGAGCTTGTGGAGAAACAAATAGAACTGCAGCCACAATCACCCTTTGCATCCAATGAACAATGTGATCATTGCACAAGTAGCGATTTGGGAGGCATGCAGCTTGTTCATTCAAATTGGGGAGGACTCGACTGGGCAAGTGAAAAAACACGTGGAAGCGGAACGGAGATTGCATAGAGCTTTGAGTCCTGCAGCAAGAGCGGGGATGTGGCGGCGGAGAGGTTGCAGGCATTGCCAGGTCCTCTTAGCACCATGATGACTAGTCAAGATGGTCCAGCAAGGGCGTGCAGGCAGGTTATCCATTGTTGGAATTCTCGGTTCGCATTCATATCTATATATATCAATATGGGACGACCACCTGACGGCCAACGGCTGCAGGTTCCAACTCTTCAATGTGTATGGGGCGCTGTACTACCACCAAAGACCATTGATTCCTGCAGCAGCCTAAGAGGTACTATACTTGCAAATGTACCTGTACGATCCTTCTTTTGCAGCTCAAAGATGATCTACGAGGGCCCCTGAGTTAGATCCGTAGCTGATACTCTCCTTGACAAGGATCTCTCCTGATATGTCTTCCTTTATCGACCTGTACCTAACAGCAAGAGAGTGGTTTGAGCAACAAGCAGAACGGGAACCTAATCTGCAGATCATTTTGGTTCCACAGTTGAGATTGATTGTAGAAAGTGGTGCAGACTTTAGGAGGGAGAATCTGCCTACAGCCAATGAGGTGGCTATGATTCTCCCTGATTAATACACAACTGCTGGTTTCAGGGATTTGGTTATGCCTTAAGGATTCCATGGTACTGTCCCACATCAAGCATACACAATCATCAATCCAAACCATGGCTCATACCTAGCCTTGCATGATGTGATACTTTTCCATTTTGGAGAATGAGAGCGGCAATGGGGTACGACTCTGAAAAACCTGTGTGGAAACAGGTAGCGAGATAGCATATGTTAGAGGACATTCTACAGGTACTACTTGTACAATGGGATGGATGAGCCTTCTACAATCCTGAGGGTCTGAGACTTTTCAAGCAATTGGTAGTGGATAATTGGGCAGTTTGTGATCAGAATAAATTACCCTTGCTACTAGCAAATCAACCTCGCTCTTGGGCTGACTTGTGATATAGCCTAGCTGATTTTCTTTGCCACGGGGATGGCAACCTCTCCAAAGTTGGAAGAAGAACTGTCCCACTATCTAGTTATATGGGTAGCGATAGTTTTATGCAGCTGCTATACCAGGTTAGCATGGTTTGCGTACGCTACAGTGTAAAGCCGTATTTGTTTATCACATTGATGGTGAATAGAAAATGGGCAGAGATTGAGATATTTGCTTTCTGGTCAAGCGGCCACTGATCGTCCAGACCTTGTTGCATGGATTTTCAATTTAAAACAACAGGACATGTTAGACCAGAATAAAAATAAGTGCATCATTGTGTGGTGTAAAGGTTGGGTCTGGAGTATCGAGTATCAGTAGTGTGGGCTTCCCACATCTGTATCTTGTACTCTTTATCAAGAGAGACCCCCAATTCCTTACTGCCGCATCTATTAATTGAATTATATATGAAGAACCCCCAGTACAGGAGGATGATCTGGGTCGCTGGTTGCGTGCTGTGGTTCATAACACCACTGTGCTTTCACAGTTTGTTGGAGGCAATGACAGTGCATTATGCATGAGACACCTATATCCTGCACTTGAAAATTCTTGCCAGAAGGGTTATCCACACCAATTCAATGATGAAACCATCATCCAAGAAAGTGGATATCCCCTATATAGGTGCAGGAATACAGGACAAGCGTTCAATATTGCAGTTCATGAATTTGGAGGTACTCATACTGCGTTGATTGATAAATGTATGGTGCTTCCATATAGCCCCAACTTGTACCAGCAGTACAATATCCACATCAATGTAGAGGTTTGTAGTCTTGTCCAAGCTGTGAAATATATAGAGAAATACATCTAGAAAGGTCGGGACAGAGCTACTGCTATTATTGAATCAGAGCACCTTGATATAAAGAGCTATTTAAATGGTAGATATATAGGCCGCACAGAGGTGGTAAAGAATATATTTGAATATAAGAGGCATGAAGGGCAGCAATATGTGACATACTTAGCCTTACATATGCCTGGTAAGCAACCAGTATACTTTAGTGAGTGTGAACATGCAGAGCACTTACCTGAGAGAATAGAAACTGCAATGACAAGTCTGGTAGCATTTTCTGCATACAATGCCAGAAATGTAGATGGGAGGGAGTTCCTGTACCAGGAATTCGCTGAAGACTTTATTTATGTGCGGAAGGTGTGATGGAAGAAACACTGGAGGGGAAGGTCCATGAGACGGATGTACTCTGCAAGTCCTTTCATGAGTGTGCATTGGTACCTCCACCTCCAGTTAACTTTTGTTAGTGGACCTACAAGCTATCTGAATTACAGAATACTTGATAGTAGAATATACTAGACATTTAAAGGTAGATGTATCGCTCTGCAATTGCTTGAAGATGATAGGGAGTGGGTTGCCATGTTGGTAGAAAGGCTGTAAGTTTATCACAGATTTTACGTTGCGATATTTTTTCACTATCGCTCTTCAGCATACTACTATTTCCACTCCCCATACTATATTAAAACGGTTTGGTGATAGCATGTGTGATGATTAGAATAATTTTCTGGCTAGAAACACAAATTTAATTCCACCTGCGGCAGAAGAATTTGCATGTTAGTTCCATCTTAACTATGGCCTCCATCTACCTCAGAAATACTAAGACGAATTTGGCAAGTCTTTGTCGAAGTTTGAATTGCCTGATCCTGTTCTTAATTAGGTTGATAATGCTAGAAATATATATAATCCTATTTTTTTGCATGTGGCGTTGACCTATAATCATCAAACTGAATAGGAAACCGTGGATGGGATGAGAGCACAACTAAATGAAGCGCAAACTGATTGTTTGATCACATAGTTTCTGCTGCTGAGTAACATGAGTCTAATCCTGGTGAAAATAGGCATTCAGTTTTCTTCCTACAGGCTCATGTTGGTACAAGAAAAAGATTTTTATACAACTGCTTGTGTAGCCCCTTCGGTGCCTAGGGAAAGGTTGTACTTTGCCTTGCATCTTATGTCATTCTAGCCTAGCTGCTACCAGGTGGGTACCCTGCCCAGTCAGGATTAAAAATACCTTTGTCTTATGCACGGAATGCTGGATGCAATATCACTAGCAATTCCCTATTGGCTGAGTTGATAAGGGCAACAGCTGCAATCATCTGGGATGAAATCTGATGCAGAACAAGGATTGCTTTGAGTCTGTAAACTCAACCCTGAATGACATCTGTCATGTCAGTGAGTCATCCCTGGTTGACGGTATTGCCACAGTATATGGTGGGGACTTTGACCAAATCTTATCCATTGTATGGTGTGGTACCCACTAGAGTACTTTTCAAGCTTATATTCAGCATAGTTCCTTTGGAAAAGCTTGTGACTATTGATGTTGAAAACAAGTATGAGAATTGCGGCCAATACTGCAAATCAAGTTTGTCTTGATTTTCTCCAAGACGTGGTTACAAACTCAGCCCTTTACAAGACTTTAAAGGATCCTGAGTATATCAAAATGGTTGCAACAGTTGAGGATTTCTCTGATCATTTATATCCGGCGGCACTTTTATATGAGGCTGTCACTTAACACCTTTGCTAGCTTGGATGCGCTATTTTCGCCATCAAGAACGACTCTGTAAATGGGTTCCATGATGGGCTGGTTGAGAGAATGCTAGGTGTAGAATACTGCTTTGTGGCTATTAATTCATGTGAGCTTAGCCTAAAGCCAGCAGCAGCTGATGCCCCAGCAGTTGAATACCTACAAAGTATAAATTTCACTTATATCACACGTTTGTCACTTCGTTTGAAGATTGGTGCACCTTTTATTCTTATCAGGAACCTCAGTTCTAAACAGCGGTTGTGTAATAGGGGTAGGCTGAGGTTGATAGGAGTAAGTTGTACAGGTCTGAAAGTGGTGATTCTTGGTGGCAAGTTGGATGGTCAGATTTGACTACTCCCTTGGATAAAGCTTACCACAATGGATGAGGATCTGCCATTCATTTTAGAACATCAGCAGTTTCCCGTCCTGTAATGTGTTGCAATGACAGTTAACAAGAGTTTGGGACAATCCCGGGATAACATGGATGGTGGGGTTATTACCCCTAGTGTGGTTATTACCCTTTGAAATTTGTAAAAGTACAACCAAGGCCATTTTTACAAAACTACACTAAAATGCCAAAATCTATCAACCAAAAGCGCAAAGGATATGACGAGCTTGAGCAAAAGCTCCTCCGCCCAATTAAGGACATAAAAGCAAAGCCAGATGCAAAAATCAGCCACAATGCACTCCATTATGGCATAAATCAGAAAACTTTGGTCTACAGACGTACTGGTAAGTCAATTGCTGCACATAAAGCTCATATGGAGCAAATGACTCTCACCCCTTTCGAGGACTTCGGTGTTTTACAATGGGTCAAGAAACAAGATACTTTAGACTTTCCTCCCAAGCACAAGGAACAACTCCGCATACTAGTTCATTTGCTCAATTCGAACCATCCTCAAAATCCTACCATTTCGAACTTGGGTGACCAATTTGTAACTCGCTTTCTAATCAGGCATCAAGAAGTGGCTACAATGGTCTCCAAGGCAATATACCAAGACCGAATTCATGCACAGAATCCAGAAACACGAGACGATTTCTTCTTTAGGTTGCAGGAGTACCAGAATTTTTTTTTTAGAAAATTAATCAGGCAGACTTTTGGAACTTTGATGAGATGGGATTCCCAATGGGAAAGGGTAGTGGGGCTAATGAACTAGTAATCTCACATGAGTGCGTTAAAAACTCAAGAAAACGCATCCAGAAAGACAACCGGGAGTCGATTACCTTGATCGAAGCAGTTTCAGCAACAGGAAAGGTACTAGCAGTATTTTATATCTATGCTCCCAAGGCCCACTATGCGGGATGGCATCTTAGGCCAGGCATCGATAGTCAAACCTGATTTATATTTACCAACGATTTCTGCACTCGTGATTATGTTAGTTTAAGGTGGTAGAAAGAGCACTTTGGTATTTGGACACCTCCAAGAAAACCAGGCAGGACACGGCTCCTACTTTGTGATAACAACTCCTTTCACATCACATATGAGTTACTTGAGTTCTGTCTAGAGATAAAGATAACCTTATTCTTTTTTCGTGCTCATGCAACTCATATTTTACAACCCCTCGATATGGGTATATTTGGACCATTAGCTCGTTACTGTGCCCAGGAGGTCGATACTTGGACAGCAATCCTAGTCCTTCATACATCCTGGCTCAAGGGGGACTTTATTCCTCTATGTGAGACAGCAAGAAAGAAAGCATTTACTGAGTCTACAATTTGTTCAGTTTGGGCTGCCTCTGGGATCTATCCCCTCAATAAAGTATGAGTTCTTACCTATCCGCGAGTAACTGCTACTTTTCAAATGTCCCCTATTTCCACCCTCATCTCCCCTCAGAACTTGTCCCCTATAGTTTCACGTCCACCAATGACTGAAGCAGACAGAATCCATAATAAACTACCCTCTACCCTTGATGAACTACTCCTACAAATGAAAGCATTTCAAAATGCCGTCACCAAAGCCAAAGCTGATACCAGCATTGTCCAGGAAGAGCTCCTACAATTTCGAGGACAACAAAAGCCTGCTAACAAGAGTAGGAAGGTTCTTTCTCATGCACGCTATATTACTTAGGAAGATTTATTGGACGTAAGGCATAGTGTCGAGGATGGACTACTGAAGAAGAGTGTAATAGCAGCAGAGAAAGTAGTACCATGAAAAGGAGAGGTAGCAGAGGAGGTACATGAAACTAGTTCATTGGAGTCTAAGGAGGATTTGCGGGTTATTCTCTCAAGTCCTAATGTGGATCAAGATTTTGACAAGTCATTTTCAGACAGGGAGGAAAGCGACTATAGTCCAGCTGAAATTGATGTTTTAGAATATCTGTCCCAGTCTGTAACTCAGCCAGACTCTGCACCAGTTGATCTTGGTTTCCCTAAGGCGAAGAGTTTAGGGGATTCTGTTGTTTCTTTGAGAAGATTGAGTCGCAATCAACCTCACCAATATTAATAGTACCTTGATTTCCTTGCTAGATAACTAGTTTATTTTTTTTCTAAAAGTCTGTTTTTTGTTCCATGTTATATAATCCAAGGGGAAACCTTTGTTACCAGCAAATTACAGCTATGATAGTACAAAACTGGGGTAATAGTGTCTAAAACTAGAGTAGCATGTCAAAATGTGTACTACAATCATAGTGGGAAATAACTACACCATGGGTAATAACCCCACCATCCATGTTATGGTGTTGGAGGATCGTGGCTCCTACGCTTTTACTCATGGCCAATTTTTTATTGCGCTATCAAGGGTCACTACATTGGATAGTCTTAGACTGCTACTATCCTCTGTTAATCCTAATGTTACAGAAAATATTGTATATCCAGAGGTACTTCTTTGATTTCCCAATGAAGGTGTACTAGCCATCTTTAGTTCAGGCCTGGTTGGGAGTTATCTGAAAACTATAACCAGAATACAACTAAGGCAGTGAATCCTGCAGCTGTAGGTGTGCATAGTAGATTAATTGTTTCTCATGATTGAATGAATTGGTATATGTATATTAATTATATAGGTGGAAGAAACTGGAATTGAATCTATAGAATACAACTATAAAAAGAGTTAGCTATGCAAGGATAGCAGAAAACAGTATGAATAATATGAGTAAAAAGAAGAGGTGGTGTAGAAGATTCAGTATGAACCTAGACCTGGTGAACTCCAGGAGAGAGGTTAAGGATACAGAAAGGTGAATCCTTAGATAGATTGTTGAAGGATAGATATGAGAAGGCTTAATGTGAGAACTGGAACCAGCACAAGATGATAAATAGTCATAGGCTAGAGGAGGGTGTGGGATAGGTGGATGCCCAGAGCACAGAGGTCACAGGAGGATAGTGGAATGAAGCAGGACGGATAATATCAGAAGGATGGAGAATTGCTGCAGGACAGAGAACAGCAATAGGATAGTAGATGGCTGAAGGATTGAGGTCGCTAGAAGGACTATGGATGCTAGAAGGAGAGAGGTCCCCAGATGAGTGCGGGATAGCAGAAGGACAGATGTCAGGAGAAGGATAACGGAGAGCGGAAGAACTCTGCTCAAGATAACTCCTCCAGACGGCAGTAGGACTGCGGACCTAGGACTGAGGAGCGAGGACAGAGGATACTGAAGGGAGAAGACAGGACTGTGCACCATGAATGGTACCAGGATAGAGAACAGTGGGAGGATGGAGGACCTCCTGGATGGAGAGTGAAGGGAGGACCAAGGACTGATGGATCGAGGCCGGAGTAGAGAAAACTGTAATGAAAGAAAATATTATTACTTTAAGGAAGGGGTAGGAACTAATCTGAAATTGTGGGATAATTAACCAATCCATAGTGGATCAAATATAACAGCCAGTGAGGTAGTAAATGCAGGGTTTAGATCAACAAAAAGAGAGGGAAAAGTGCAGATAAAAATCAGGTAAAACCAAGTGATCAAAGCATAGGCGTTTCGACACTACAAATAAGTTTTCTTTGCAACCAATAACAGAAGATAATCAATTTTATTCCAACTTTTTTTAGAGCCTCAACTGGTGTAAAGTTTTTTTCATTTTTCAGCTTCAACTTTGTTAACTAAACTCTATTACCAAGCACAAGTTTCTGACAACATAGGAATATATAACTAATACGTATACCATTATAAATGAATCATAGAAGAAGCAATACGCATTCCCTCTAGGTCCCCAGTGGGCCCTACTCTATAAGTACGGGGCGTCAATCTTGTTTTGCGCCATCATGTAATAAGGAAGATGTGCGCCGACGGCCGTTGCATATAGCATATACTATATGGCACGTACATATGCCTAGTCATACAGTACTTCAAATCTAGTAGATGACCTCCACGAGACCTCGACGGATTACTTGTCCTCTTCCTCATAGTAATCTTATAGATCTTACAGTTTGTTAATTAAAAGTTGACAGAAAAGTCTTGCATGTTGATTTAGCTAACTATGCAAATATAAGGGTGAAAAACTTGAAATTTCATCTATGCTAAAACTCACACTTATAGTGGTGAAAATTGATTACCTAAGCATTGTTTTTGCCAGAAGAAATTGATTTTCAATTAGGGTTCAGGCACTATCTACTGTAGCTTTGCCTATCAAAATTGTTTTCCCTTGTAACTAGAGGGTCTTTCTTCCCTTTTAACAAGAAAGTCTTTCTTCCCTTTTGTAACATGTGTACATGTTCCGGTACCTCTATTTCCACTCTCATTAGCCTTTCCTTTATCAGATTACATTCCTTTGATTTGATTTCTTTTGTATTTGATTTCCCTACCAGAAAATCTAGATTCCGGAACCCTGATTACTTTATGCTTTGTAGGATCGGCAGGATTGTGCCCCAGGAGTTCCAAGGGAAGGAACAGGTCATGTATTCTGGAGGTAGGATAGAGGCAGTATTGTGGGAAAGCCCCAGGCGCTCCAGGTCTCCTCCTGGGCCACAGGATTCCGGTAGCTGTACACTCACCGGTAATGTTAGTGGCTGCGCGTTTCCTGAGCTTCAGCTCTTGGAGGAAAGATTTCATGTATTTAAGAGTGGTCTCCGGGCTAGTATGAGACATCAGACTTCAGACAGCTGCCTAGAGATTGAATACACTTGGTTGAACGGCCATCCTATTATTCCCCTTCACTCTATAAACCATTCTATTGTACTCCCCTTGTCTTCGCCTCTCAGCATGTCTCCCTTAGACACCAAAGCGATAGTAAGTTACCGCTTAGGCTCTATTGTATAACCGTTCATACAGGCTAGCGCCTGTTACACCTTTACTCTGCGGGGTCATTCTTCCCTCTATTTTTCTAGCAGAACATGGTTTACACCTGAACTGAGGCTCTTCCCTTTGGTCAGTTTCCTAGTTCTGAAAACATCTTCAAATTGCTGGATTGAATTATATTTTACCTGGGCTTTTGACTCTTGTTTTTTCCTTACTTTTCACTCTGTTTTTTATCATCAACTAATTGCTCTTGTCACAATTTACCACCTGATCTTTGAGAAGGGTGCCTTTATCCAGACAAAATCCTTCTTCTGTCAGTTCTCTCTCTCTTGCATAATGTACTAATATTTTATTCACGCACAGTTTCTGCTACAAAGCATCCTTCTTCCCTTTCAACTTACTGAAAGGTTTATCCTCTACTACTTGACCTCTTAGTCCTCCATAATACTTGGCTTCATATTGCTGAAATCAATGCTGCTCTAGCTCCTGCTTTTCTAATATATCTGGCTTTAGGTATCATTTTTCTATTTGAACCTGTCTCGCTTCGATCCTTCCACCATTCGATTCTTCCTCCACTCGATCCTTGCTCTGCACAGTCCTTCCTCTACATAGTCTTGCCCCTGATAGATCCTTTCTTCCATCCATGCTTTCTCTGAGCTATACTTCCTCCTATTCATCCTTTGTCTGATCCTTCCTTCTACTAATCATCCTTTCTTAGTCCTTCCTCAATTCCATCTCTTTTCAACTATTTGCACCAAGCCTCCCCCCCTGTACGAAGTGTAGTTTTGTTTCCTTCTGAAACAATTCATATACACATAATCTTTTTTGCAGCAGATCTATTTGTTCTTATGCATTCCTATATAGTTCATCCTCTTTCCTCACTCGACACTGGGTCAAATCAACCTGCTGCATGTCTTGCTCTATTTATCCTTTCTAAAATCTTCCACCCTCAGTTCTTCCTTGATCTTTCTCTCCTTAGATCCTACTCGCTTGCTTCTTCCTACTGTGACAACTCTAATTTTTGTTCATGCAGAAACTATTCCTACTTTGTATAATTTTTTCTAAAGCAATTCAAGCAGTTTTTATTCATTCCAATATGGCACATTCTCTTTACTCTATTGCGATACTGTTGAATAATTCAACCGTGATCCTTCCAGGATTGAATCTTCCTCTAATCAACCACCATCAATCCTGCTATGTCCCTTCCCTCTTCTACCTCTCCTCCTGTAGCCATTCCTACTCTATCAACCCTGGTTTAGTTTCATGCTTAAAGCATTACTACTTGGCTACTATTTTAAGGAAGCATGTTATGCTATTCTTGTCAACTCTCATATGGCTAATTCTTCATACTCAATCACCCGGCATTCAATCACCAGATATAGGTTCAACCTATATCTCTCCTACCAGCACTAAACCTTAGTCAGTCCTTCCTCAATCTATCTTTCCATGACTCATCCTATCTCAGTTATTACGCAATCAATTCGTCCGTCAACTTTTCACATTCCGTCATTTCCACCAAGACCAACTTGATCTATATTCATGCTGAATTTTACCTCCTCTAGTGGATTTTATTAGAGCTAGCTATTCTCTCAAAGTACCTATCTGCTTGGCTAATCATCGTATGCATCCTCTACCTCAACCTCTCCTCTTGTGGTTTACCTCTTGCATTTATTTATTATCCCTTTCCTCTTAAATTAATTTTCTCTTCTCTTTAGATTACATTTCATCATAAAAAATATTATTAAAATGGATTCAAGCAATTAATGTTCCCTTACCAGTGAACTGTAAGGGAATCTGCACCATAGTTAGGAATGAATATTATTTTGTGTTACAAACCTATCCCTAGTCTGCCGGACAAGGCACACTATCTTCTTCAACAGCAACAGCTAAGGATACGTACCGCTCGTCTTACGTCTCTTCATGTCTCGTAGCCTTATGCCGCCTAGGGAACGCGGAGTCCTTTCACTCCTAGCCCAAGCGACTGCTCGCTAGAGATACGTTTCTTGAATCACCTTACGGTTAGTGATAAAAACGGATAGTCGTAATAAGAATAGAGTATCGATTGAACTAATGGTAGAAAGTATAATCTAGGAAGTAACTTAGGTGGTTGTTTGAAGAGCTAGCTATCTGTGTCCGTGACCCTCCTTATATAGGCTCTCTTCCCACAACCCAAACCCTGGTGACTTTACTATGAATCACCACTTTACTATAACTGCAGTGTGAGTCATAGTATAACAAACATCCTATGACTCACAATTTGAGTCATAGTATACAATTCCCATAATATCTAATTTCCATAAAATATCATGTGCGCTAATCACGTCACATACGTGAAACCCCAGACTTATACTTGTAGTCAGGTGCGAAAGTCATAACATCATATGACCTCACAAGCGTGAGTCATGAAACCATAAACATAAAGCAAATCAAACATCAAAATCATAAATGATTTAACAAATCGTGAGTCCTCTGAAATATTCCATATTTGCTAAGTCACGATTTGTGACAATAGCTCCTCTCTCCCCTCAGCTTTTGTCCCTTCAAGCTATTCACCAACTTTCATTACTTGGTTCCCAAATCTTCTCGCATCGAGACAGAACTTCCGTAAAATTTGTTCCGTTGTATATAACCGTTTCCTGACCATCTCCAATGTCAGGTCTGCCACCTCGATAGTACGTTTTTGGTGTGCAATGGTGGCTTGTTGTGCTTCTAGGGTCTCCTCTTGGAGTCTAATCGTTCCTTGGGCTTTATCCTGTTATATATCCAAACCAGAAATTTTTCTTTGTAGGCATTCAGTATCTGCCTGCGTGTGGTTGCTTTCTGTATCATGGTTTCAGGTTTCCTCGCCCCTCTCCAAGCTTACCCTATTGGCTTCCGTGCGCTGAGCATCCTACCCGCTCAGTTGTTCTCTTTTACCCCACGCCTTGGTGTAGTATCCCTCCCGGATTTTCCCATCCCGGTAGGCACGACAATTATTTCGGTAGCACTCCTCCCTTCTCGTTTCTGCATGTGGTTGTTTTAGCCAGTAACTGGCCCCTTCCTTGTTACCTCTATGGACATTGCAATGCTCGTCATAGCATGCTGTCCAGCTCATCGCGTTGTGTTCTGATGCCCTTTGCCGGTCCTCTACCGTGGCATAGCCTGGGGTAGTTAGATTGATTTCTCGCATTGGGTCTCCCGAACCCTCGTTCATGGTTTATTGTTTGATTTCCTCCCAGCCTTGGTTTATCTGGGTATCATTCGTGGAAGTGTTTCTTTGCATTTTCTGTGTGTTAGAAGTTTTCAGCATGGTACCAATCTTTATCGTCATCAGGAGAATATACATTCCACTTCGCACGATATTGCAGTCTTCCATAATGTAGTCGTGAATCGAGTATTTCTTCAAGTTGGGAATTTCTTTCGCCTTCGATTTCGATCGTTGGTGCTGATGCCTGGATCTATGATGGGAATCTTTGGTCTTGGTAGGGTTCGAGAAGTGAGATGTGGATGGTGTTGTGTATTCTCATCGATGGGGGAAAGTTCAGCTTATATCAACTGTTCTCTAGTCTTGCCAAGATCTTGAAGGGCCCCATCTTTCTGTAATCGAGTTTCTTGCATGGTCTTGTAGTCGTTACATTCCTTGGTAAGAACCATACCATATCTCCTGATTTCAAATTCGGATCGGGTTTTCTGTATTGATTGTAATTTTCTCTCTGCCGAAGTTGTGCGGCCACCATTTTCTCGCGTATGGTATCGTGCTATTGGTTCATTTCGTTCCCCGGTATCTTCTGATCCGGTGTCAGATGACCCCTTGCATAATGATTCGGGTGTTGTCCGTAGTTTGCAAAGAAGGGTGTTGTCTTAATTGTTTCTTGTTGTGCGTTATTGTATGCAAATTCCGCAAAAGGTAATAGTTCGTTCCAATTATATTGTTGATAGTTGACGTATGCTCTCAGGTATTGTTCAAGGATGGCATTGGTTCTCTCAGTCTGTCCATCTGTTTGTGGGTGGTATGCCGTGCTTAGTTTCGTTTCGATTCCCTACCTCTGGGCCGTATCGTTTCATAGGTCAGAGGTGAACAGTGTTCCCTTATCGGTAGTGCTATCATGCGGCAGTCCATCTAACTCAAAGATTTCTTTTGTAAAGGTTTGCGTGAATTGTTTTGATGTCATATCCTTCCGGCATGCAATAAAGTGACTCATTTTTGTCAGTCTGTAGATGACTACCAAGATAGCATTGTAGCCATCCGATTCTGGTAAATATGTGATAAAATCCACTGATATCGACTTCCATGGCTTATCTGGTGCTTCGTTTGATTGTAGTTGACCATACGGTGCATGTCGGGATGATTTCGTCCTATGACAAATGTCGCAGTTATTGATATATCTCTGGCTTGTTTCGCGCATTCCAGTCCAGTAATAACTGCGGCTGACGAGTTCCGTGGTCTTCGCTGTCCCTCCATGTCCTGCTTGTAGAATGTCGTTATTTTTTCTGCTAAGTTCTGTCCTCATCCTTAACTCTTCTGGTACATAAATCTTGTTCTGGTACTATAGGCTGTCATCCTTCCTTTGACATAGCCCCAGGGCAACATCCTTTATTTCTTTTGTTCCTTGTTCCAATGCTTTCCATATCTCTTGTATGTGAGAGTCCCTCCCACTCTGTTACTTAAGATTTCTTATCTCTTCTCCGGGAAAGCTAATCGTATCCATTTCCTGTATCCTTATCTCCTGGAAGTATCTTTCTTGTGGTAATAGGATCCTTTGTTTCATGTTTGGCCCGGTCGTCATCTTCTTCTGGCTCATCTTGACTTCTCTTTGAAAATGCGTCCAGCTTGCCGCTTTCGTTTCCAGGCCAATATTCGATCCGTATATTGTATTGGCTTAACTTCTCGCTCCATCGGATCAATCGTTCATTAAGATCTTTTGTTGTCGTGAAAGGAACCAAGTTCTTATGGTCGGTGAGGCTCCTTGTCTTGTGATAGCTTTCCAACACATATCTTCTCCATTCCTTGAGTGCCTGTACTATGGCCAATAGTTCTTAATCGTGAATATCGTAGTTGCATTCCGCATTCATCATTGTCTTTGATCGGAATGCCAGGGGTCGCCATTTCTTGTCTTCACACATAGGCGATAAAATTCCCGAACTGAAATGCTTAAATGCATCTGTTTCAATCATGATCGGTCTTTCCGGATTGTAAAGGGTGAGTACGGTTGCCGCAGTTAATTTTTTGTCTCATCGTATTTAACTCCTCGCTTTCCGCTGTACCCCACTTCTATTTTGCATTTTTCATTGTCAGATTCTCTAGACGTTTTGCTGTCCTGCTAAACCCCTCCCTGAATCTACAGGAAAAGTTGCAGAATCCCATGAACCTTTGGATATAGGTTTTGTTCTTCGGAATTGCCCATTCCCATATGGCTGCCGTGTTGATAGGATCCATCTGGACTCCTTCTTGGTCAATAAGAAATCCTAAGTATTCCACTTCTGTCTTGTGGAATTCACATTTAGTTGGCTTGATTCTCATTGCGGATTTTCCAATCGCTTCCATTTTTTTTCCCACGTCTTTCTGGTACTGCTACATTGTTTCTGAGTACACCAGTACGTTATGCAAATATACTATGCAGCATATGTTCCAGAATCGGTGTAACGTTTGATTAATCCATCTCGGGAATGTTGCCGGTGCATTGGTCAACCCGAATGGTATTACCAAGTATTCGTAAGTTCTGTATCGTGTCGCAAATGTAGTTTTCCATTCGTCTTCTTTCTTGATCCACACATTGTGGTATGCATGTTTAATATCCAGCTTCATAAAGTATCGGGCGCTATTTAGCCTATCCAAGGCATCGCCGATGAGTGGCAGTGGGTCCTGATCTTTTTTCGTGACGTCATTAAGTCCTCGGTAATCCACGCATAGTGGTAATTTTCCGTCCTTCTTCTTGAGAAAAGGATGGGTGCTCCTGTTTCCGCGAAGGAGTCACGTTTCCATCCCCTTTCCAGATTCTGTTCCAAAAAGCCTCTCAATTCTTCCAGTTGCGCCGCTCCTAGTGGATAAAACCTTTTTGCGGGGATTGTCTTTCCTTTTTCTAGGTTATTCTCGTGGTCCACTCCTTCTCTGTAATGCGTTAACGTGGTCTTTTCTTTCTCTTCAAAGAGATCCAGGTATTGGTGATATACCTCTGGTATCATCCGTTCCAAGGGTTCTTATCCTTGGTACTTTTTGGCCTTAATAGCCAGCTCGGTACTGATATTCATTGCCTTCCTATGGCATTGGCCGTCCTCCTGGTTCCACTTGTGAATAGCTGTGTTTTCTGCTCATCTGTAGAACTTCCAAAAGGCTTGAGCCATGATCTCACAGAGCTCTATTCGTTTCTGGTCCGTTTTTGTTTCTTCCCGGGTGCCTATTGATTCGTTTCCGTCTGGGTCTCTTAGGTGGTCCGTACCTCCGAATCCTTTCTCTTCTCGTTTAGTCTTTGCAAGTACTTCGACTTCCTTCCATTCCCCGTCCAGGTATCTTTCGCATGTCAGTTGTGCTATCATGTCACGGGAGTTGACTGTGTAGTCTTCGTCTCTATGGTTCACTATTGGTACCTTCAGTTCACCTGTATAATCCGCATCTATTATACCTGCATTTGTTGTTATCCTCTTCTTGACTGCTAACCCACTTCGTGGTGCAATGCGCCCATAAGTGCCGTGTGGTAGCCCGATAGCTATTCCGGTTCGGATGACTTCTTGCCCTTTGGCTTGTATCATTGCTCTTTTGCTAGAGTACAGGTCATGTCCTGCCGTCCTCAGTGAGCCTCTCCTAGGCATCGTTGCCTCTTTAGTCAACCTTTTGACTAGGATCTGTTTATCCGTTTTTGCCTGAACTATTGAGAACTTTATATCTATGTTCTCCTCCGGGGCGTCCGCTTCTGGGACTGTAAAGACCCTTGTTGACTCTTTTAAAAACCAGGTCGTGCATCTCTCACCTTCAAACCTGATGGTCCCCTTTCCCCAATCAGTTGCAAAGCTATGTTCTCTTAACCATGGTATTCCAATATCTGCTTGGTGGTTTTGTAAATTTGCCACTTGGAAGGTAATCATTTCCCTATGGCTACCAATGTCCATAGGTAATGTCGTCGTAAGAGTAACTGGACCCATCGCACTGAGTTTGCCATCCAACAGGTAAATCTCTAGTTGTTGTTTGGCTTGCGCTATAGGCATGCCGTACTTTTCGCATACCTCCTTATCAATAAAGTCCCTAGTCGCTCCTGAGTCAATCATTCCATTAATGCTGATAAGCTTGTCTCTGCCATGTACACGCATTTTTACCATACCATGGTCAATTTCGTGTTCCAGTAATTCCGTGTTGTTTAGTGACGTGTAGGAGATTCGTATCTTGATGGGTTTCTTTTTCCCCTTTTCCCTCCGACCATCGCTTACTGGGGATCGTCGTCTTTTTCCTCTTCATTCTTTTCGCTTTCGAGATCCATTTCGCGGATTGCGGTTTTTTGTTTCCATCTGGGGTTCTGAACCCTACTGATTGTCCTCGCCAGGTATTCTTTTTCGTCTTTCGGGTTGGTGCAGTTTCTCATCTTGTATCCTGGCTTCGCACCTGCCTTACACAGATTGTTGTTTCTTCTCCTCCAATATTCAGTTTTTGATATGTTAAGAGCTGGTCTTCGCCTTGTCCCATCAAGGTCAATTGGATCTCCTTGGGACTGCTGTAGTCGTTGGGTCTTGAAGGTGCCGTCATAGTTTCTGTCATTGTCGTATGTTTTGGTCTTTGACCTTCCTTGCACATGTTTGATAAAGTCCAAGCGGTTTTCCTGATTAATGGCCTATACCGCTATTTCCTCAGTCCTCATGAAGTCCTGTGCCCTCATGGCCCTTTCGTTCTGTATTTCTTCGTGTAAGCCTCTTAGGAAGGCCCATCCTGCGGTTACTTCGTCATATTCTGCCTTAGTTGCCAATAGTCGTAACTTGTTCCAGAAATCAGACACATTCTGGCTCCCTTGCTTAATTTTCTCGATTCTATTTGTTGCCTTTTCCCTAGCATCAACGTCGCCTAAATGGTCGCGTAGAGTGGCTTGAAATTCTGCGCAGCCATTCCATGTATATGGGGTTTTTCCTTCCACATATGGAGTAATCCATTTGCCTTCTGATTCCCACAGTAGGGATTTGGTGAAGTCCACTTTCAATCCGTCTTCAATTTCACTCCATCCTAGTGCTGTGTAGTACATTGCAAGTTGGACTAGCATTCCTCGCAGTTTCGTACGGTCTCCTGTAAATGTATGCGGGGTTTTGATTTTTGGCCTTCGTACCATCTGTTCCTGTCGATTTTCCTAAACCGTTATGATTAACATTTGGAGTTGTTCTCTGGTGAGAGTTATCGTCTCTGCTGGTCCTGCTACCCCCAATATTCTGTGTATTGGGGATGCTCCTGAGCTTACTGACCCTGATCTTGATCTTGCTTCCTTGGTGACCGGGCTTGGACATCACGGGGATCCTTCTTGCGATATCTGGCTTAAGGCTTGTCCAAGTTCTGCTTGTAGTCCTAAGAAAGTCTGTGAATCGTTGAAGTCTGGTAGTTCTGTATCTGTAGGTGAATCCGTTTTGTATTTGTTAAGTGTGGCAAAGGATGCAAATAAATGTTAAAACCTATCCCTAGTCTGCCGGACAAGGCACGCTATCTTCTTGAACAGTAACTTGTAACGATACGTACCGTTCGTCTTACCTCTCTTCACGTCTCGTAGCCTAATGCCGCCTACGAAACGTAGAGTTCTTTCACTTCTAGCCCGTGCGACTGCCCGGTAGCGATATGTTTCTTAAATCACCTTTCGGTCGGTGATATAAACGGATAGTGGTAATAAGAAAGAAGTATCGATTGAACAAATAGTAAATGTATAACATAGCAAGTAACTTAGGTGGTTGCGTGAACAGCTAACTCTCTGTGTCCGTGACCCTGGTTATATAGGCACTCTTCCCACAACCCTTAGCCTAGCGACCTTAATATGAGTCACCTCTTTACTATGACTGCCGTGTGAGTCATAGTATAACAAACATCCTATGACTCACAATTTGAGTCATATTATACAATCCCCATAATATCCAATTTCCATAAAAGATCCTATGCGCTAATGGCGTCACATACGTGATACCACTGACTCATACTTGTTATCAGGTGCGAAAGTCATAACATCATATGACCTCACAAGCGTGAGTCATGACACCATAAACATAAATCAAATCAAACATCAAAATCATAAATGATCTCACAAATCGTGAGTCATGTGAAATATTCTATATTTGCTAAGTCACTATTTGTGACAATTGGAATACTATAAGGTTAGACCAGGAGTGACGTTCCAAATGTCAAGTTAGGTCTATCAGTATACTTATACAAGTACCACAGGATAAACTGTATTTTTTTTAAAGGTAGGAGTATCACTGCATGGGAGCCATGTCTATTTATCCAGTAAGGTTACTCTAGAAAGTGCAACATAAAGCTGCCTATGAGTGAATGTATTGGTACGAAGATCCACACTAAGACATTTAAGAGACTGTCCTTGTAATTTGTTTATTGTTTTAAGAAAGTAAAGACCAACAGGGAACTTCTTCGGTTCAAGTATAAATTGCAGATCCTCATAGGTAGTAGTGACCTCTAACGGCGGGAGGAGGCGAATTACTCCATACCACTTTCCCCCAAGAAGGACAACTTTCAAACAATTCCGGCCTATGTCTAATAATCCCTTTCTCATTCCATTTCATATCCCTTGCTTAGGATTGACATTCCTTATCAGAATGTAAGGAATGGCAATCTTCAACTTGAGACATGATGGAGGAATTGATGCCAAATTAATACTTTGTAAATATTCTACCATAATCGCTCAGGAGCTACTATATTGTCTCTATACTATACTTTATTGACACCCTCAAAATGGTGTTCTGTTCCTGGTATTCTATTCATAAGCCAGTTATAAAAATCATTCCCAGTATCATTTTTAAAGGCTAAAATAACCCTTCCTAATAGCACACCAAGTTAAGTGACAGCTTCTTGTAATAGTGCCTGAGGAAACAGTTGCTCAGATAGTTGATCTACATCCTCCACTCTTCTCACAAATGGAGGAAGTTGGATCCTCCTGTATATATTTACATCTGCTACTTGACCTTTAAGAAAATCAATAAAAATCTGATTTATATTGCTTGCTGCAATTCTCATAATTGTCTTGAGCTTTAATATAAGCAAACCTCTTCCCAATAGAACTATGCCCAATTGAGGCTTGTACTATTGCCTGTCTAGAACCTCTTCTCACAACTGGAAAAATCAGTGCAAAATCGCCACAAAAACAAAAGGAATTCCACCAAACACGGAACTGTAATCGATATTGCACATGTCCTTTAGAGTACAGTTCACAGGCTCAAAGCGGGCCTTGTGCTGCATAGGTACTTCATCACAAATTATCAAGCGAATATTCCTATTCAACTCAGCCAATGGTGAATTTCTAGTTATATAGCAACAAAACTCATAGCATTTAATAAAGGAATCTTGAACCGTCAATGTGCTGTACTACCATCAGGCAATAAATGAGCTGCAATACCTGATAATATAATACATATCACAATTTTACCCTTGGATCTAAAGTAACCACATAAGTAATTATTCAGGAATCTTTTGCTAGTTCAAGCTATGCCTAGGAGAAAGAACCCAGAATGGAGATTGTGATGAGGATCCAACTCCTGTTGTTCAATAGCTGCAACTCTTTCCTGAAAGCATTATGTCTGCTCTGTGTTCAGCTTTACTCTCAACGAATCAAATGCTTCCTGTTCCTCTTGCTCATTATATTCCAAGTCCTCTTGCATGACTGCATTGCCCATGATCTGGTTTTCTTGTTTAAAAATCAAGCTAGGGCTAGGCAACTCAAACTCAACCAAGGACATCCCAAATTCATTCAAGAAATCCTGAATAAGGTATAAACCATTGTCAAAACGAAGTCTATCGCCTATTTCTTCATATCCCACTCATAGTGGGGCTCTCCTTCTTACTATCAGTAAGGCCAGATCATCACACATACTTTTAGCAAACTGTTAAAAAATTAAAATTAGAGTTGTGAATTTAGTATGCTGTAACGCAGGAGCAAAAAGATGTCACAAAGCCTTCCCTGTCATAAACTCTGCACTCTCCCTAAACATGGCCACCCATTTCTCCATCATCCACTTAAAAGCCTAATGCAACAGAAGTAGCTTTCAAGTTAGGATAGACTACCTTATCAATTGTTCTCAAATTTTTGAATCTTGTCGCTTGACGGACAACAGTCAAGAGTAAGTTGAGATAATAACCCTCAAAATTTATGGACTTGCTGAATACATTCTCCAAAAAGCTTTGCCTCTCTGCCGCCTCTTGCAACCTACTTTGTGAACATAAACAAAGTGCTCAGGGAAATCATCGTACAGGTACTCCCTTCTATCTTCGTTCTGAGCATTATAATTGAAAATGGATAAAAAGGTAGTCAAACAGGTCTCAATACACTGTGGAATAAGCTTTGGATCCTCTTCGTCTCCCAAGTATACAGGCTGTTGGCCAGGGAGATGTCATGCTAGATAGGTTACTGGGGCTATTCATCATGTATGTCAAATTCGACCAAGTGCCAAACTCGCTCTGTGAGGCCAATATAACAGCCATGTAGATAGAGCTTGATCTCATCATATTCTGATTACACTGAAATAGTTGTCCAATCTCCCCATTTGTATATATACTTGTGAATGTAGTTTACTGCTTGCACAGATCCACATACCTCTATATTGATATAGGCATCGTAATCCAAACAAAGGTAAGAACCGTTGGGTACAACCCTTCTATTGTCAATCACTGCGCTGACTGTACTAGCTAACCCACACATAGGAATAATAATGGAAGCTCCCATATCCTTTGTTTGATTAAAAGGATATCTATTCTCCAGGATGATAGTTTCTGGCTTATGGTTTTGTAGATAGTCCTTATGATAGATTATT
This sequence comes from Tuber calosporum, assembly GCA_003316355.1. Taxonomy (NCBI): domain Eukaryota; kingdom Fungi; phylum Ascomycota; class Pezizomycetes; order Pezizales; family Tuberaceae; genus Tuber; species Tuber calosporum. Next base: position 61,676 of record QFET01004824.1, on the reverse strand, counting down.
ATCAAGGCTGGATTTAATTACTTTCATGCACCAGGCATGACCATTTCCTCTAGCTCATAGAGCCCATTGTATTCATTATGATACTTCACAGCTTCGGACCCATTGCGTCATGTTCAGCTAGAAGCTCCGTAGAAATATACCTATCTATATAGGCTGCTGTAATAATTTCTGGGCTGTACTTGAAGAACAAGGGAAGGTGAAGGTGGGATAAACCACACTTCTGATATTCAATAGTAAAAATCAATCTTTTCCATTCACCAAATATATTTATCTTTTTTATCTGGTCCAAAAGATCTTGCAACTTGAGATTGAATACTGTAGCTATAAGATCGGGGTGATTAGCCCCACATTGACGATATAGTAAGTTATTTTTAATCTCCACCTATGTCGGATGAGGCGTAAGTGTGATAAACAGCGAGGGTTGCCCGTAGTCCCAAATTTGAGCCATTCTATCCCGATATGTTGTCGCATGAATCTATCTCCACCAACATAGCTGGAAGGTAAGACAATTCTTCTACCCACAACCGCCAGGTTGTTATGGCCTATCTGTAGCACATCAGCTAGTTCATTGTACAAATCATTCCTAAAATGACCCAGATTTAATCTAAGCCAGGCAAGCTAGTTTTGATCACAGACAGCCCAAGCATCAACCACAACTTGCAGGAAAAGCCTTTGTGCTCTGAGGATAGTAGAGGGTATATCAGTCTTGTTATGCAGACGGAACCTGAAAAATGCCCTTTTTGGCATCCTCAGTGTCTGCCACGTACTATACTTATTTGCAAGGGTTCTGCCCCAGAACTATTCAAGTTCACCATATGGGAAGACCAGAAGATAGTACAGAGCCTGGTAAGAGGTATGTTAGGGATTGATGGTAGAAAATCTATTGTTTGGGACCTCACCATTCACCTGCTCAGCCAATATGATATCTCTGAATCCTGCATTCCCATATTGATCTGGAAGAATCATTGGGAGCTCATCTACAAAGGGAAGATTTTCACGCCATATATCTGCCCCTGCTTCTACCACAAATCATTATTGTGGATCAAGGATGATACGTATATTGGCTCCTGCGCTAATAGCTGTCGAAGTCTGTCCCTGGCTGGAAGACACAGCTGTATAAGTGGTGATGTTACCTGTAGCAACTGTGTCAAAGATACAATCTATTCTTGATCTAACTTGGGGGCTATTGCAGTTCTCCGTTCTGCAGCAAAGGCTGCATCATACAAATAGATATGTAAGTATTGGGCATCACGACCCCTAGTTGGGAAAAGCGGTCCTTGATGGTAATTGACCGCACCATGCATCTTGAATAATTGAAATCCCTATCCTATCCCTGTGCTACAGTCATCATGGCTGTAGCCTAGTGATGTAAACTCAAACTGGCTATTCCAGTGACTGATATTCCGTCTGCACAGCCTTGACCGATTATCTTGCTCGGTCATCAAGGTGTTTAATGGTTGTAGCAATGGCTTTAGTCTTTCTACCATTACATTCCCATACTTACAACAGGCTTCAAAGGTCCCTCTGCGTCTGATAAGTGTTCGCTCAGTTATCCCCATAGCTCTATTCAATGCATGACATGCATTACACACAACCTCGATGCTCACAAGATGATGAATGGTCTATTGTGCTCGCAACTCAACAAAGGCAGCTTATGTTGAGTGCTGATGTACTAGACCAAATTTTCTAGGCAGATTGGCAGGTTGTTCAAACTCTATGCCTGTATCTACCATTTGATGGGGCAGAGGGTCCTACATTTCCCTGTTACCATCAGCGCCTGAGTGAGCACCAGGGTATATAGTCTCAGTGCCTGCTTCAAACCTATGGCTATGGGCAGGAACTTGAATGTCCTAGCCTATATCCACCCTGAACCGCACCTGGTGTTAAGAACTTTTCTTGGTCACCTGGTCAACTCTCAAAATTGTTCGCATTTTATTCTTTAATCTTTACTTTGAACTACTGGACAGGGTACATACACCCAGCAAATGTGACTGGTCTTTCTCAGAGGGCCACCACTACACACATCAAACTACATATCAGTTTTGGCCTAACTACACTTACCTCACCGATATCTTTTAACTAAACTCCCTGCTCTGCCAACTGGATTTGCCTCCGAAAAGAGCAGTGTGCTCTGCTTCAACAGCTGCACTCTAGTACCACTTGTACTTTCACCCTCTATATCCCACATATATCCTATTAGTTTAATTCTATACTTTAATTATGTTCTGATTGAGGGGACTCTATGACTGACCAAACACAGATAGCAAGATAGGTTCAAATACCCCTAGCTATCACAACCATAGGCAGCAAATACCTGTACCTGCTGACAACTTAGTCAACACATTCTAGATGCATTCTCCTCCCCTATATGTAATTATTCCCCTCTCATTCTTACCATCCGTGAATTCACCAACCATTGCTCGGCTCTGCCATATGCTCTAAACCTTTATTGATACAATCAAGAGCCCCCTCTGTTGGAACCCTTCTCCGTAGCCGATAACTTTCCTATTTTTAATGATTAGCTTTTTATTACAAAATTCTTTTTCAAGCTAGTTCCTCAATCAGGTTGTATTACTTACTAAGCACTGGCAGTATGATATTCGCAAGCTACCATTCAAGCCCCTGTTGTATGCACCCTGTGGTTTCTCCACACAAGACTTACTATACAATTTCAGAGCCGCGAGAATCTTTCCTAAATCCTTAACTGGTTATAGTGGGTTTACCACCAAAGCTGTAAGGGTATAGGATAGAAGAAATATGTGCAAAAGGTGTTCAGAGAAGTAAGGAAAGTAATGTGATTTTCTTAAATGTTGCATGGAGAAATCCTTAGAGCATACTTGAAGTTGTAAAGGTAGAAGCAAAATATCGTATGGTGTTCTTAGAGATCTGCTATCCTTGGTTTAGGGTTTATCAAATATTCTACCTCACTTCTACACCTCCAGTGACTTTATATTGGTTTCCAGTCTGCTTGACTTTCCTTAAATCATATTAAAAACTCTAAGGCGAGTATGGAGAATTTGAATCACAATGTTTTCCCTCTTCCTACCATATATAAAATATAGGTTGCTTGTTTCAATCTATACTATTGGTCAGATGCCCATTAAAACAAAGTTGATATGGAGGGAACAACTAATAACATTTGTTCAAGCTCTGTATTTCCATTATAGTCAAATCTTATTTGACTATATTGTACCCTATGTAGCTGAGTGATATTATATTATATCAATTTAACACTGGTTGTTTATACAAGGCAGTTTTTATAAACCTAGTATGGCTAGGTTTCTTGCATAATACAGCTTTTTGATATCATTATGGCTTATTTTAAAGTATAGATTGTAACTTCATATTGAACTTTAATTTCTACAACTCAGGACCCTTATAGCCCACAAGGCAGTAGAAAGAATGTTAAAATCATATTACATAAAACAGTTATGTAAGGAGCTGAAGACGATATTATATCACATTAATCAAGTGAAAGAGATATTGGGAAGGAGAAACCGGACTAAGAGAGATTCAAGGGTAGATGTTATCAGTAAAGGAATAACATATATAACCTATCAATAAATTTAATTTAGCTAATATACCGTGTAATATTTAGCTCTAATACTACAACAGATTTATTGAAGGTACCAAGCTTATGTGATATCTTAAAGTTCTCCTTTGATTTACTATATAGGTAATCTTGTATTTGCTTATTAACTTCACCGTACTTCTATCACAGCAGAATTTCATAAATTAAATTTAAAGTATAACCCTTCTACTCAGAATCTCAATTCAATTAATATTTCTTTTTTTATATATCCTAATTCTGATCATCTTTGTTTATTAAGCTGATTTTCAGATCTCTAGAAATGTGTTTGTCAGGAAATATTTTATGCTCAAGATGAGTGAAAAGAGTTTGGTATTAAAATATATTATAATTTTAAATTGAGTTCGACATAGAATCAAGACTCAAATCATGAATCAACATAGAATTTTAAAGATAGTATTTGATAGAATTTACTTTGATATACGGTTTTGTTTCTGATATACACAATGTTATTATTCTGTTTATAAACATTTCAAACAATTGTTGTATTTTTCTGTTAGATATTATTAGAATAATTATATGCAAAGTATAGAATGAAAAATAAGTAGGCTAGGGAGGGAATTGTATATGGGGATAGTAATAGCAAAGGGACTTAAAGAAGAGTTAGGAGAAAAAAGATAAGAAAGGATATGAGCAGGTACAGTTGATAAAGTGGAAGAAAAGTGAGGAAGGAGAAAGGTAATAGAGAATGGGGGCAACAGGCACCTTATATTGATGTTGGCAACCAATAGCAAGCCTTGCCAAGACTTTAGACATTATTTATTCTTAGTATATTAGGTTAGGTTCATATCTGAGTTTTGACCTAATCATACTATATCATATACTCTCACACCAGCATCTATCATCAAATAGCTAATAGGTTGGTATTTGCTGCATATAGCTCTCAGGGAGATCAATAGGGTATTATATTTTCATTAATATTTATAAATTTTAATTTATTTGACTGGTTTGTAGATGAGACCAGAAGGAACTAAGCCAGATGAAATTAGGTCTTAAGAAGGACCATAGGTGGCTGTACCCAGTAGTGGCTTTTTGCACTAGGTAAATTTCATCATGGCTGCTTTACTTAGGGCCTATTTGGCAGGACTATGACCATTCCGTTCGTCGACCATTTCCCATCTGATGTAAACATTGCAAAATGGAAGAAAAAGCAATTTTGTATGGGGAACAGCGGACTAAAGGAGTAGTCACAGTGTTGCCAAATAGGCCCTTAAATGGTAACTAACATAGTGGATAGTTTACAAACAGGCTCTTGTGTTTTCCCTTACAAAATAGGGCAAAAATACCACCAATAATACAGCCTGATACAAACTTTTCACCTAATATTTTCCCCTTTTCTGTGCACCTTCTTTTCCTGCAATTTATTTTAAATCTGACCTAGGAATGCTGGTTTGAATTCGCGAAGAAGGGTGATCCAAGAGTAGTATACTGGTGGAAGAGAAACCCACCATCTAAAATTTGTAGCTGTCAGGACCATCTGTTTAGGGGCACATGGATCATGAGGACGGATAAGAGTCTTGGCCAGTTCTTGTTCAGTGGAAATAGACATGCCAACTTTCCCCCTGGTTTGCTGATATTGTTCAGGAAGAAATTACAGAGCCATGGTCAAATTAAAAGAGAATTTGATGCAGAGAAACACCAGAAAGATTAAAAAGGGGGAACTGTAAAAAAATCATCTATGATGTGTTGGGAGGTGTTTTTTTGCACGATTCCGTATCATAAAGTACAAGAGCTACAAGGCAGGCCAGCCACGTTTTCTATAATACTCTAACAATTTGGCCTCTATCAAAAGCTTAACCTTTATGCAATCACAGTTGCCCGTTTCAGCCACAATCAAATACAGCTTAGTGTCAAAGACCCTTGCCGAAGAAATTACCTTTTAGTATGGTGGATATTAATGATAAAATGGAGTCGAAGAAGGGTGGGACAAAAGGGAATCCTATGGTAGTTATTATTTTTATCACACTGAATTTTAGAATATGTTGACATCCACCTCTGTCGGAGAACCCACAGTACCCACTTCCTAAACTAGCACGCATCTCAACTAGCTTCAGTCACAACACCCACATTGTATATTAGCCATCTTGTATAATTGCTATACTCTTTAACCACACAAGTTAAAAGCAATCAAGCTATACGTGTAGCTACAAACAAGTATCTTATATTGTATTTATACCCTCAATCTGCACAACTCAAAAAAGATAAAATGTGCCATTCCCAATATAAGAACCCCATATTCCCTGTTTGATGATTGATAGAAAGAAAAACATGATAAACAATCCATGCTTATTGATGAAATCTATCTGTATACAGCAGGCAGAATATCAATTTACCACTTATCTTGTACATAAAGATAATTCAAAGGTTGATCCAAGTCTGCTGTATTCTAACTAACCAGAATATAATTGAATTACAGAAGAAAAAATGATTGTCAATAAAATATCTGTTATTGTCTATTTGCAACAGAAATTGTATATCTTGCTTATATGTAGAATTGAGCGTCAACACGGTTACAAAATGCAAACTTTATATGACCATGAATCACATATTGGTTCAATCAACCTATTGGTTTCAACTCTCCATTCCAGAACCAACACCTCTTAATCTACAACTATTGGATCTTTTTTCCCTAAATTCTATCACCTCCTCCCCTACTTTCTATTACCTATTCCCCCAATTTCATCAATCAATATTATACAAATCTAAACGTTTGATCCTTGGCTACCCATATCGATCTTAGCTGATAAGTAAATGCAGTGAGTTTATCTAGAAACAAAGAGTAGTTTACACAGCAGTGGCAAGTTTGGGGTACGCAAGACCCTACATCCTAGGACATGGATACTGCCAATAACTGGAGGAAAACCAGTAGGCAATGCCTGATAATACCCAACCTCAAACATTCTGTGTATACCAGTTTGGGGTATAAGTTATAACGATATATTTGGATACAATTGCTGCGTAAACGACAAGCCGAAGGGCAGCAATGTTGTAGGCCATGGGCGATTTAGACCCAGAGGTACCAAACCTTTATATACATACAAGGAAAGGAATGGCAAATCTAGAGTGAGAAGTTCCAGAATATGTTCAACTCCTAGATGCCCACCGACCTTCTATACATGAACCTGCACAGATGCCCCTTTAGCAACACCCTCCGCTTTCCCAATTTTCCTGCCCCTACATTCTCAATACCTTGGTTAAGGTATTTAAATTCACCAACCTCTCCGTGCTGCCCTCAGTTACGCTTCGCGTCCGGAGCCTGTTGCAATGGAGCCTTCTCACCCATCCTTGGTGCTGTCCTCTTAAGTTTCATCCCGTGAGGACTCTCGCCACCCTACCCTACCCCTTAACCCAGATTTTATTTTTCTATTCCTCCACGAGAGCCGCTCTGCTATTAGTTGGAGTTAGGGCCAAGTCCCCCTTCTTAAATTAAATGACCTCTTCGACTTCTCCCCTAAGGATACCTTCCTCCTGCCCCATTTGTGCTCTTGCCTGCATGGACTTGTTTCGGTTAATGCTATGTTGTATGAGTTGACTAATCTAGTTCAAGATCGCCCTTCACCCTCTCCACCTGCTTAGCAGTGTATGGACAACCTCAGCTTTGATCTCGCTTCTCTTCAGCCCTCCCTGCCTGAATTGTAGCATCGCGTTACCAAACTACAGCCCGCCTGTCATAAACCCCCAGCTCCCCAGGCTGCACCACAGGTGAGTTGGAGTCCCGGTCCCCGTAGTCTTCCTGCCTACCGCCCTCCTCCCCCCGCTCTGGTTTCCGCCATGACTCCTCCCCCTATTGTAACTTCTTACTGCTCCAATCCCTCTCTTGTCATTTATGGCTCTGACACCTCTCATTCCCAGTTCTCTGAGATACTAGCTGTTGGTACGAATCAGATTGTCGTCGGCAGGGCTGGTTGGAGAAAGACTAAAGGCAAGGGTATTGTGGCCTTCGTAGCCTCCTCTGGCGACCAGGTTGCCCAGGATGCCTCTCACCCTCCAGCCTCACAGGACAACACTCTGACTCCTCTGCCTGCCTGGTCACACCATATTAATGCGCAGCGCTACTCATCCATTTTTAGTGCCGATAATCACGCCATCACTGGCCTATTGCCTGACCTTGACCATATGGTCCAGAATGTGGCTAATTGTTCCTTGCACAGGTGCTTTATTGCTACTGTCAATAATCGAGGTACTGTTTCTATCCTTGGCCGTGACCTTTCTGTCCCCGCCATCTTTTTGCGCCTTACTTTGATGTTCTCTCTCTTCGCCTCTATCATGTTTTCCCAGTTGAGGATAACCCATAGCATTCCATTCGCCCGCCCCTAATGCCAGCCTGGAGGCTATACACTTCGTCCCTCTGGTCTACCGCCCACACTGTGACGTAGACCTATTCGGTAGCATTACCACCTCTATCATATATTCGAAATGTGTTTCCATCCTCTCCGCTCGGTTCCTCAACCCTGATAGGTACTCCATGGGGTTTAGGTTTTCTCCCTCCCTGATTGTTACAGCTGAGCCCACAGATCTAGACCGCTTCCTCCCCTCTATTGCCCTCTTCTCAAAGAACCGTAGACCTGCAAGGGCCTTCGCCTCCAACCCCTTCACTCAATGTTTCAACTGCTGGAAGTTTAGCCATGTTGGTTCCAGGTGCAAGATGGATCACACAGTGTGCCCATTGTGTTCTCTACACCACACCAGCGCAGAAGACCACTCTCCCAACCCCTCCTGCCTCTCCTCTCCCATTTGCTGCCTTAACTGTAGTGTTGATCAGTGTGCTAAGCAAGGAGATTGCTGTTACCCATCTGTACCAGCATTATGCCCCGCCCTCACTTCTCCATCTCAACCATAATCCCCTCCTACTTGTGATATTCTGAACCTCAAAGGGGATGATGGTACCGTCTAGGGGGCCCACACCGCCTCAGGTCCTATTGGGGCTACTGCCCCATCTGCTACTCTATCCCACAACCCCCCCTTTGACCCAAAGACACCACGACCTGGAAGGATCCCCATATCAATCCTGCCCTACCTCACACTACACCTTCGGACTCCCTCACATGCAACTTCCCGGCCTTAGCGCATCCCATAAAGGCAGGGCGGCCTCCCTCCCTTGGAGGCTCTCTTCCCTACTCCGTCCTCTTACTGCGGTCAGTGCTCTCCTGCTAATAGATTTTTCCTGACCTGCCTCCACCTCCCCTCTTTGCACTGGCTTCTTTCCTTTGTCCAACTCAATAGCCTAGGGAGCTGGTATGTATTTCTTTGTTTATTTAATTCCTTTGCAGGATTGTCACTACCCCCCTCTTTAGTTTGCCTTCAAGATCCCCCTATGTATAGGGATCGTCTTCTAGCATTCTCTGGGTTTACTTCCCTTCTGCCACCCTGACTCGGTTCGGGACCCCCTAAGTTTACCTTCTATGTATCCACCACTGTGTTAATGTCCTGCATCATCCTTCAGGTATTCATTTTCAGGCGGGAGGTAATTGGTTTGAATTTCTTTCATTAGTCCAGTGCTTTTAGTTTTTCCTTCACCTATTTCGGCATTATTAATTCCTACGTTATATGGGTTTCCCCTTGTGCCCCTCACTGTACAGTCCACCCCTGAGTAATATATCCCTGCATGGACTTTCCTGTCCTCACACTGGGATATTCAATATTCATCTCCCCCATGGCCACCCCTTGCGGGAATTTTCTCAACACGAGTAGGCTGCCTCTTCCCCCGATGCCGACATGGCCTCTAACGTACGCTTTTAACTGGTGAACACACCTGGTTTCTTTACCTGCTTCCCCCTATGTAGTTCTACATGCCCCTTTGTCATTGACCTGGGTTTTTTCTCCCCTTGCCTCATCTCCTACTTTCATATTTAAGACACACCCCTCTGCTCTACTAGTTCTGACCAAGTGCCTATCACCCTCATCTTCGCTCATCCTGTAATGGTTCCTGCACCCCTGTCCCCCAACTGGGCTTCAACCCAGTATCCTGCCCTAGAAGAGCAGTTCTAGGGATTTTCTGTCTCCCCTCTACTGTCCCTCTCACATTCCTCCTCTTTGAGAATCTGGTTTGACCATCATTCTACCCGCCAGTCATTTCTCCTCTGCCAACACACTCCAGTGTCCCGCCCGTCCATCTACCTATAACCCTGGTAGTATCCATTGTTATCTACACAGTCCAAGGATTACCACTCTGCTTCCATAATCGCCAGGCGCCCTGACTACCTCCCTTACTCCCTGGACACAGTCCACCTCTTCTGATGTGGGTACTTGAAAACCATCAATGATGCGACGAACGAGTATTGGAATAATCTCCTCCTATGCGCCACTCCCAATAACATCAGGACTAAGAAAAGGCTAGCTCTCGGCAGCACTGCTTCACAGCTCCCCTTCCTCCCAAATCCGATACCCCGGAACGTATTTTTTTATACCCTGTTGAAATTTCCAATGTTACGTTTCTTTTACATTTAATGATAGATATTGTATTTTGACTTACTTTGTTGTGTTTCGGTTAAACCTGAACACTGCGGACATTACTACAGCTAGAGTTATATTTACGGTATTGTTATTAATGTTAGATTGAATACGAACGGGAGATATATGCGTTGTTTTCTTATTTGGTAACGGGATAATCGGGAGGTTCTTTATCTTTTATGCACGTTAATTACATACTGGATTCATAATTCTTTCCTAATATTTCCCGCACACCATCTTAGATTTACGCATATTATTTCGGATTTCCTAGGCAGGATTTCAGGGTCCAACACGTTCGCACTTATGTTTCTCTACCGAGAAACATATTCTTACCTATGTATTTCTCGCTTATATTTCTTTTACTATGAGTTGGCGCACTCCTGTATAAATAGGGGCTATTGCCCGTACACCACGCTAAGAAGAATCCTGCAACTGAACCTCTACCAATCAGACTTCATACCAAACCACTCCTCACCGAATGTGCCCGCGATATCCTCTTAATATCGCGTTGTTTATTCCACATAGCTATAAAGATCGCGCCTCGTAAGTCACAATTACGAACAGGTTATGAGCCTGGGGCGGTTCTAAATCTCTACGATAAACGCTTACACGTTCTACCTCGAACAGCGACACGAAAATTCTCGGCGAAAAATCTATTGTCACAAAATTCCTTCCGACAAAAAGTCTCGGTAAAAACTCGGCAAAAGTCTCGGCCGATCACCGAACTAAAAGTCTCGGCGGAAGAAAATCTCGGCAGAAAAGCTTTCAGCACACACTCTTATAATCGTGTTCAATGCGCTTTTTCTCCGTCTCTCCTTCTTTCCTCCCCAGACTCCGGTCTCCACACACTCAACCACCTCTTTCTTTGTTGATTCCTGGCGGCCTCTATATAGCTGATTCTCTTGGGATAACACCTCCTTGCTTTGAGCAAGAATAGGAGGCTTGCTTTGAGCGAGCGGACCTTGAGATTAGGACATAATAGTATTCAGGCCACCGGTATTAGCAGAGTAAGTAGTTGGTCCCTGGGGTGTGTGGCATTTTCCAAAATTCGGATATTTTTGACATAGAAATAATTCCTCATGGCTGAGGTTCCCGCACAAGATGTTCCTCTACCAGCATCAGCTTGACCCTCTAACGTACCATCCGTCCAACCTCCAGTACTACCTCTCAATCCCATTGACAGACATACCCACAATACCAGAAGTGGCTTCGCTGCCTCCTACAAACTCAACTCGATCCCAAAGTTGACCGGACCGGAGACCTACCGCGTGTGGCGAGACATCTTTGAGTATGTTCTCGGCCTTTGCAATTGTTGGGATATAGTCACTAGAGAAGAGGTAATCCCGGAGGGTGACAGGGATGATGATTGGGCACTCCTAAACGCGGACCCAATCGAAGAATTTCGTGTTCGTTACCAATATGCTTCGGCATACTTTCTTGAAACAATAGACACCCAATGGCTAATCCTCTTAGCCAGACACAAAAAACCCTCAGCTATCTGGACTGCATTCCAAGATAAGTTCGATAGAGAAAATACTTTTTCCTTCTTTGACCAGCTAAACGCTGTTTTCGACGATAAGTACGCTGGGGCAGGACTGATTGCCGACCACTTCAACAAGTACGATACATTATGGAATCGATTACACCATCGCTGCTCTACCGCTACCGCCAACGATCAGTACGCCCTACCTTTCGCTTTCAAATCTGTCTTTGAGTCACCAGAAGCGAAAGCTGCCGTCCTCCTCCGTTCCCTCCCCGATTCGAGGAGTAACTTCGTCGATAACCTCCAATCCAAGGAGGACCTTACCTACAACCACGTTTATAACCGGTTGTTAGACCTTAAAACCTCAGTTAATTCTGATGGTGACAAAGCGTATAAAACCGCTGATGTTAAAGGTAAAGGAAAGGAACCTCAACGGAGGACCGCTACACCATCTGCCACTCCCAAAGAATGTACCTATGGCAAAAAGCATTACCCCACGGCTCGTTGCAAAGGACACCTCTGCAGCGAATGTCACAAACTTAAGGCTGACAACCTTAAAAAGAAGGAAAGAAAAGCGGGTAATACCGCTAAGATCGGAACGGAAGAGATATCCGAACCGGTCAGTACCTCTTCCTCTCTACACTCCCCACAAAGAATCCCTCTCCCACAAAATTGGTTAATCGATACAGGCGCAAGCTCACACATGACGAGTAACTTATACCTTCTTATAAACTTCGAACCTGAGGATGGAACCGTTAAGTTAGACGATGATTCAGTCATAGAATCATGCGGCCGTGGATCAGTTAGGATAATGGCCAAAACATCTAATGGTCTTATCCAACCTGTTATTCTTCAACGTGTTCTTTGGGTTCCTAAGTTGGGTCAAAGCAATTTACTTTCATGGCGCGCTATTGTTTCTTTTGGGAAAGGTTTTTCTTTACGGAGTTCTGGGAAGGATATGTATATTTTTAGGGAAGATAATGAAGTAGTTTTATGGGGCAAGTTGAAAGGACAAGATTACGTTGTGCAAGAGCAGAAAGAGAAGGCAAATAAGATGACCTACCAACAGTGGCATGAGTCCCTCGGTCATCCCTCACCTCCGTACCTCAAAAGCAGCAACTACTCTGATAATCCTATTATTCCCCAAATTCCTCCAGACAGGCGCTGTGAATACTGCATTACCTCAAAGTCAACCAAACGCAAACCTGAGTCAAAAGAAGAACGTGGTGATAAACGCTTTGAACTAATCCATTCAGACCTGAGCTGAAGGTTCTCCACCCAATCCTTCGGCAAATCCTGGTACTACATCAACTTTATTGATGACCGCACCCGCTATGCTTGGATTTATCCCCTTAAAGCAAAATCCGACACGGTTACTGTGTTCAACAAGTTCATCAATGAAAGACAGACCCAGGACAACGCTATTATAAAAAGATTCAGAACAGATGGAGGAGGTGAGTACGTGAACAGTAATATGTTAACACTCTTTGAGAAGCATGGAATTATTCATGATAAAACCCTCCCTATTCTCATGAATCTAATGGTGTTGCCGAACGATGTAAGCGAACAATAATCACATCAACCCGTTGTATGCTGAAAGGCTTGCCAGCGCAACTTTGGGGCGAAGCAGTCACCACCGCAGTCTATCTCCGGAACCGACTCCCTAACCGATCCATAGGTAATTCAACGCCCTATGAATCTCTCTACAACAAAAAGCCGTTGATCAACCACTTGAGCCCATACAGGACCGCATGGTTTGTCCATATACCTGAGGAGACTCGAAAACCTGGAACAAAGTTACAGCCCTGGGCCATCAAAGGCTATCTTGTCGGATACACCAAATCTGACAAAATATACCGGATATATCTACCATCTCAACATAAGATTTCCGAAACCCGACAGATCCATTGGACAAACAAGACGTTAATACTGCTTGCCTCCTCGGATCTCTCACCACCGGAAACACCATTTGCGATTGTTCATCCACCATCCCTTCCTCTAGCCTTACAACAACTGGACACGCACAAGGAACAGGAGGCAGATGAACCACCACAACAAATAACAATCGAAGTACACCCTCCTCCACCACCTGAACAACCAGAAGAATATGAGCAACATGCAACACCGTCTCCAACACCGGAACCGGAACAGCAACAACCAGACCCAGTTGAACCTGAGGTGCCCACGGCACCTGTGGAGCCACCTGCAATGCGAACACGATCTGGAAGAGTCTCACGCGCACCCGTACGTTTTGGATATCACACCACAGAAATGCCTGACGAGGATCCAACCACCTATAACCAAGCCATAAAAAGCTCGTTTAGGGATCAATGGGTTACCGCGATGGACGAAGAGATTCAGGCATTGGAAAGGAATAACACCTTCGACGTTGTTGACAAACCTAGAGGAAGAAAGCTGATTGATAGTAAGTGGGTTTACAAAGTTAAAAAGAACGCTGATGGTACTTTGGAAAGATACCGTGCAAGAGCTGTCGCTAAAGGATTCTCTCAAATCCCTGGCTTCGACTTCGAGTACACTTTCGCAGCAGTCATACGTTACGAATCACTTCGTTTTCTCCTCGCGATCAACGCCAAAAATAACTGGCGACCGCGACAATTCGACGTTAAATCAGCCTTCCTTTATGGTGAGTTGAAAGAAGAAGTTTACATGCGATCGTTTCCTGGGTACAGTGATGGAGACAAAGTATGGAAACTTAACCGATGTCTCTATGGACTTAAGCAATCAGCGAATGAATGGTATGCTCTCTTCGCTAAATTCTTATTCTCCAAAGGCTTTACGACATCATCCCTCGACCCATGCATGTTCGTTCACAGTAAACAGGACATATACATCTTGGTTTATGTTGACGACATTGGTATCCACTCCGCCGAAAGCACCTAAGCAGCATCTCGGATAGAAGACCTGAAAACTGCATTCGAGATTACCGATCTAGGGGAATCTACATTTTTGCTCTGCCTACATATCACGTATAACACAGACGGCATTCATCTTACCCAAGAAAATACATCAAGTCCGTCCTCAAACGATATGGCATGGAAGATTCACGTTCCGTATCCACGCCTTTACCAAAAAGCATTCAACTTATGAAAGGTACCAAGGAAACACGGACACCAGACATCTCCCTATACCAATCAATTATAGGATCACTTATGTATTTGACGACTGGCATAAGACCCGATCTAGCGTATACCATATCATTTCTCTCTCAATATGCCGAATGCCCTACCGACCAACATCTTAAGGCCGCTAAACACGTCCTACGATACATTCATGGAACACAACACATTGGATTGTTCTACCCACACACCACGACTAATGCTATCGATGCCTATGTTGACGCTGATTACGCCGCTTGTTTGGATACTCGCCATTCCTTTAGTGGATACGTCATTCTATACAATAATGCCTGTATCTTCTGGCGATCCAAGAAACAACTCTCAGTCTAAACGTCTACTACCGAAGCAGAATACGTCGCGATGTCCTTAGCAACAAGACAGATCCAATGGTTTCAAAAAGGTCTTCATAATACACATTTACAAACACCGATCGCACTTCATGCAGATAATACTGGCGCAAACTTCATGGCAGCAAATCATCAACTTAACGACCGAACAAAACATATCGACGTCCACTTCCACAAAATACGAGAGGAACTCGATCGTGGTTTATTTACGTTGTTAAAAGTTGCCTCCTCCAAGAATCTTGCCGATATCTGCACCAAAATATTAGCGAAGCCGGCACACGAGTACATCATGAAGCCTTTGGGCTGTAGGTAATGAGGGGAAGTGTTGAAATTTCCTATGTTACGCTTCCTTTACATTTAATGATAGATATTGTATTTTCACTTACTTTGTTGTGTTTCGGTTAAACCTGTACACTGCGGACATTACTACAGCTAGAGTTATATTTAGAGTATTTTTATTAATGTTATATTGAATACGAACTGGAGATATATGAGTTGTTTTTTATTGAGTAAGGGGATAATCGGGAAGTTTCTTTATCTTTTATGCACGTTTATTACATACTGGATTCATAATTCTTTCCTAATATTTCCCGCACACCATCTTAGATTTACGCATATTATTTCGGATTTCCTAGGCAGGATTTCAGGGTCTAACACGTTCGCACTTATGTTTCTCTACGGAGAAACATATACTTACTTATGTTTTTCTCGCTTATATTTCTTTTACTATGAGTTGGCGCACTCCTGTATAAATTGGGGCTACCGCCTGTACACCTCGCTTAGAAGAATCAAGCAACTGAACCTCGACCAATCAGACTTCATACCAAACCACTCCTTACCGAACGTGCCCGTGATATCCTCTTAATATCGCGTAGTTTATTCCACATAGCTATAAAGATCGCGCCTCTTAAGTCACAATTACGAACATACCCTACACTAACATTTCTTCTCTCACTGCCCTCCCAGTTCTCTCTCCTCCTACCTTCGTCCTGATACGGACTGCTCTCACCTAACCACCGGTGCACTGGCATCTAACCTCGCGTGCTCGTCCTCCTCCTCTACACCTGGCCCTGATACTGTCTTATTCTCTCTTGAAGAAGTTGCAGGCAACTTACCCTGTTATCCTTACTTCACTCGTTGTTCCGCTCCTACAGTTAGGCCTCTACCACCACTCGTGATAAAACTCAATTTGATAATCCAGTACAAGCCGGGCTAGGGCTCCTTAGATTACCCATCCTCCTTTCGAATTATCGTCATCCTCCTAACCCTGTCCAAGATTTTATTAAGGGTTGTTGCCAAACGCCTCGCAGCTATCGCTTGCACTGCTGGTCTCCTAGGTCCCAACCAGTGTCGCTCCCTTCCTGGTATTTCCTCCTTTGATTCCTGTTACTCCTTGGGGCACACCATCTGCTGCGTTCAATACTAATGAATAATGGTCTCTACCCTCTTTCCTAATAGCAAGTGGGGTTTTGACAATAGTGTTTCTTCTTTCTTTGTCCAATCACTAAAGCAGAAAGGGGTCAATCACTACCTTGTGGCCTGGATCTGGTCATTTCTCACTAGGCACTCCACCTCTTACTCATTTCACAGTTCTCCGAGGACATACTCACAGGTGTTTTTGGGTACCCTGCAAGTGTTGCCAGTGTGCCCTTTGTTATATTTTATTAATGTGTCTTGCTTGCATATTTAACTGCCTTAGGGGATTATTCGTTCCTCCATTGATGATTTTGCCACTACTGTAGCGTCTTCTTCCTATAGGGGGAACGTTCGCTCCCAGCAGTGAATTTACACCGGCTCAAGTGGAGGCCCTTGACAAATAGTGTTTGCTTCTCTGTCCTAAATACCGAGTAGATGCACGGGAGGACTCTGCGTCAGTGTAGGAATTTTGATACTTCTCCTATTGCTATTGATTCTCTACTTTTTTCCCCTCAGCCCAAGGTCCATTGGCTTGACTACTTGTTTACGCCCACCCTCCCCACTCATGCTGACTCCTCTTGTGGCCCCTCCCTACCCCAGGTTGCTTTTTCTACTGTTAAGCATCTTTCCCCCCCAGGGGCAGACCTCCACCCTGGCTTTTGCCAGCGGCTGGCAGATTCTCTTTTGCTTCCCATCCTTCTCTATGGTGCTGACCTCTTAGTCCCCTCTTGCTCCCTGATGGACCACATGTAGGTCTACTGGCACTCTATTCAGCACTGCGTTACGAATTGGTTTCGGTCAACATCAACCTCGCTTCATTCAGTTTACGGATGTCTTCTACTTGTTGCATATTTGGTTAGGCACCAATGCCACTCGGATGCTTACTTACTTATATGCCTGCCTGACTCTACCACCCAGGCTGGTGGTCGTCTCCAACTAGAATTCCCCTCCCTCCTTAGTTTCTCTGTGCCAGATTCTTCCCCCCATCTGAGTAGGTGGCAGCAGCCCAATGTTATGCCTTTAAGTTGGCAGAATCCTTCCCCCTCGCCGCCTATTCGCCCACACCTTCCCATCCATAGCATGGTTAAGCTAGTACACCTACTATTGGGCTCGCTCTCACATGCACCTCTGAAAAGGACAGATCTTCTTTCCTTTCCTCCCCCTCTCCCTCCAGCTGCCATTATGACTTAGGCCTATCATAGACTAGTTAGGAAGACCCTTGAATGGCGCCACGAATACAGACTGGCCACACCCCCCAGTCTTGACTACTAATGTTTTCCCAGGCATTCGTTGCCTCATCCTTGCATGAGCCTTCTGAAATCTATGCTGGTAGTTTCCTGCAGGTGAATTCCAATAAGAGCTATCTTGCAGCTCACTACTGCAGGTATTTGGTCGGTATCCGTACCATCTGCCCCCGCTGCAGGGAGGGGGATGAGACTTTCAGCCATACTATCCTTCGCTGTCCCTCAACGCTCCCTGTACGGTGGCGCTTCCGTCTGGGTGTCGCTAACATTGGACCTAAGCCATCTCTAAGGTCTTCTCTCTGCCTTCTTGTTTTCCTTGGTCTCTTTATCAGCGCAACCGGCACCCCCTTCCTTCTGCTTATGCCTGCCCATGAGTGCCGCTCTCCTACCCCTAACATTTCCTCCTCCTCCCCTGCTTTCTCCATAGCCCCACTCCTTTTCTCATCCTTATCACCTCAGTATCTTTAATTAGTGTCTTGCACAGTCTTGGTTTGCTTGTAGTACTGAGGACAGTGTATCTTTCCATATTGGTTAAAGCATGGCTTTTTAGGTCTTTGTTTGTTAAGATTAGTTTTGATGGTTACCCGTATGTCAGGATATGTCAAGTGTGAGGAACATTTTGAAGTTTTGGAGCTGTTCTTTCCTTTGTTAGTTGGTATTAGATTTAAGGTTTTCTTTACGCCATATCTTACGATCCATGCGACTCCTTATAGCTTAACAAGTAATACATGAAAAAAAAAAAAAAAAAAAAAAAAAAAAAAAAAAAAAAAGAAAAAAAAAATTGCAAGATACCCCTTTTGCCATTAATGAGTATCAGCACCTGTTGTTTTAACTGCAAAATATTGCTGAATGAAGAAAAAAAAGTAGGATGGCAGGGAGATATGCAAAAATATGGGTACTGTCAGAGGTGCAGAAGCCACAACAAGTTTAGCATTAACTGTCAAGGCAATATGCAGAAATTCTGTCGCAATTGCCAGATAAGTACACAATTTCGATCAAATAATAACGGAATTGAAATAATCCCTATTGGTTATCATATTTACGAAGAACGCATGAGGTGAAGTCACACTTCTACGTCCAGTAGTGCAGGCAACACCACAGCCTTAGTTAGTACCAGAGGGTCTCCCGGCCTTGTTAAATTTGGGTGGTATAAATCCTGCGCTGATGCAGCTGGCAGAAAGAGCAGGATAAATGGTAATTCCTACACCTGCACAATTTGCTGCTTTGAGGATAGTAATCGTTGGACAACTAGCCATTTAGGCAGTAAGGAGGTATCCTGTTGTGCTGGTAATACTCCGCATTGCGCAAAAGAGAGGAAACGTGAAAGGGGATCTGGACTTGCTGGGAGATTTGAATCTTGTTGCAAGTATGGAGATGTCAAGGTCGACAGGAGGCAGGTATTGCCTGAACCTCTGAACAACTTCATCACTAGTATGGATAGTCAATCAAGGGGGTTCGGGCAGGATATCCGACGTTGGAATTATCAGTTCGTCTTGATATCAACACGCTTCAATATGGAACACCACCCTTAAAGCTAATGCTAATGGGTTCCAACTGTTACATGTTCATAGAGTGGTGTACCACCAGCACAGTCTATTACTTCCCGCATCTGATAAGGTTGCCTTAAATGCACAAATGTACATATATGATCCTGCTTTTGCTTAACAAGAAAGATCTGCTAGAGTCTGAGAGTTGGATTCTACTTTGATTGCTTCAATCAAAGATATGTTGCAGGAAATATCAGCATTGATACAACTGTACCTTACAGTAAGGGAGATGTTTCTGCTATAAGCAGGACAATAACGAAATCTGTGAATCATATTGGATCCCCAGCTGAGATTGATTGTTGAGAGCGGGTCAGACATGAACTATAAGATTCTCCTCACTGCTGATGAGGTAGCAATGATTCTGCCAGAAGAATATTGAGTAGTTGTTTTAGAGATTTGGTAATAGCTCTGAGATGGAATGGTCAGGTTCCAATTCCTAGATATAGTATCATTAATCCTAACCATACTTGATACCTGGCCTTACACTATGTTATTCTGATCCCTAGAGGGGAACCAGGTTCGTATTTGGGAAGGAGCAAAGAAAATATGTGTGGAAACAGGCCGCGGGATAGAATGTGTTTAAGAGCCTTATAGAGGTTCCACTTGGATTTCTTGAATCAGGAACTTTCCACTATTCTGAGAGGTCAACGGCCATTCCCGCAATTCGTTGTAGAGGCCTGTGCATTCTGCAATTAGAATAAAAATGCTAGCCAGGGTTCAAATCATTCTCGCTCTCGTGCTAAGTTGTTCAATTGCCTTGTTGATGTTCTTATACCAGCTCATTTCAACCTCTCCGAGGTGGGAAAAAGAACTGTCTTACCATCCAGTTATAAGGGTGGTGACCGGTTTATTCAGCAGTTATAATACGATAGTATGGCTCTTGTACACTACTTTAATAAGCAGTCTTTGTTCATTATAGTCCTGGCAAACCCAAAAAGGGCAAAGGGTGATAGTGATTTCCTTCCTGGCCAAACATAGGTAGACCGTCCTGATTTCTTTGCACAGGTTTCCTATTTGAAACTCCAACATATGTTAGGTAAATGAAAAAAAACAAGGAGGTCTTTGGCCAGTGGAAAGGATGGATCTGGATCATCGAGTATAAGAAGAGGGGACTTCCACATCTGCATTTCTTGCTCGTCCTGAAAACTAACAAAGAATTTCCCACTTCACACTATATTCACTGATTAATATCGCCAGATCTGCCTGCCCAGGAGGATGCTTTGAGTCAATAGTTGCATACTGTTATTAAGAATACCACATTCCATACAATATGTGCAGGAGGCAATGGGAATGCTTTATATATGAAAAATATCAACCCTGTCATTTTAAATACTTTTCAAAAGGATTATCCATATCAATTCCAGTATGAAACCATCATCCGTGAGAATGGGTATCCAATATAAAGGCAACAGAATAAAGGACAATCTTTCAGTATTCCTATTCTTGTATCTGGTGGGATTCGTATTCCGCTGTTTGACTTTTGTAGAGTAGTGCCTTACAGCCCTCACTTGACACCATGGTACAATGTCCCTATTACTGTAGCGGTTTATGGTTCGGTCCAAGATGTGATATATATCTACAAATACATCAACAAAGGTGTTGACCGAACTAGTGTCATCATTGACTACCATAATCATGAGATTTAAAGGCATTTGAATGGTCATTGTATAAGCCCTACCAAGCCTGTATAGAATCTAATTGAATACCTGACACATGAAGAATAGTCCTCGGTAACTCATCTAGCCTTGCATATGCCTATAGAGTAACTAGTATACCTTGGTCAGTGGGAATACACTGAAGATGTGTGAGTGTGGGTTGAGAGTTGGATGACGACACTGTTAGCCTTCTTTGCTTATAATACCAGAAAGGAGTATGCAAGGGAATAGCTATACCAGGAATTCCCAGAATATGTTGTTAATGAACACAAGGTGGGAAGGAAGAAATGTCAAAGAGTAAGGTTTATTGGACAGATGTACTCGGCAACACCATTGATGGGCGAGCGTTACTATTTCAGGCTCCTATTAATAGTGGTCCTTGGTTCTGTAAGCTATCAGAATTTCAGCCTTGTCGATGGCTGATAACATCAAAATTACAAGGATTCTTGCTTTGCATTAGGATTACTACAAAATGATGGTCTGTGGATTGATATATTTGCAGAAGGCTGTTAGTTTAAGACAGGAAATGCCTTGCGATATCTTTTTGCTCTTACTCTTCAGCATTCCACTACAACTACTCCTATTAATATATTGGAACAGTTTGGTAATAGTGTGTTCCATGAATTGCATTACTTTCTGGCCCGAGATACAATACCTTTTTCACCTGGTGCGGATGAATTTGCAGGCCTGATATACTTAGGCTACGGCCTATATCTCCTACAGAAATGGTTAGATGAATTTGGCAAGTCTTTGGCAGAGTTTGAATTATCTGCACCAGCCCTTAATTGGATTGAGAATACTGGAAATATATACAATCCTGTCCTGTAAATAGAGTTGGCCAATAGTTGTCCAAATTAAAGGGATACTTATGATATAATGAAGGCACAGCTGATTAAGGTGTAGCAAGATTGCAGTAATTTGGTTGTGGCTTCTGCTGAGCAATGTGTGTTGAATCCTGATCAAAATCCAAGGTCAGTTTTCTTCTTACAAGGTCCTACTGAAATAGGCAAATCATTCTTATTCTAATACTTATGCAGCTAATTCTGCTTTGAGGAGAAGGTAGTACTTTGAGTTGCACCATTTGGGATTGCAGGACAACTGCTACTTCATGGGCATACTGCCCACTGTAAATTTAAAATACATCTGCCTAATGCGGGTAAGGCTGGTTGCTATATTACTAGCAATTCCCTATTAGAAGAGTTGATAAGGGAAACTGCTCCAATCATCTGGAATGAGGATCCAATGGAGCACAAGGCGTCCTTTGAGGCTGTTAACTGGAGTCTAAATGATATTGGTCATGTCTGTGATTCATTCCTGTTTGGTGGAATTCCAATAGTACTTGGTGCTGACATTGCCCTAATCTACTTAATTGTGTGGCATGGTACCTGTTAGACTACTGTTCAAGCATGTATTGAACACACTTCTTTTTGGAACAACTAGCAGGTCTTGATATTCCAAACCAGTATGAGAAGAGCAGCTAATGCCGCAAATCTGAGTTTTATTGATTTTTTCAGAGCTTTGGTTTCAAACTCAGCCTGTTATGATAGACTGCAAATGCCGGGCTATATTTGGCAGGTTGTCACAGTGCATGATCTTGGTAATCATTTGTATCCTACAGTAGTTTTGCTATAGGCGGTGACATCACACTTTGCTTAGTTTGAAGGACTATTTTAGCCTTTAAGAATGATGCGGTAAGTTATTTTAATAATAAACTTGTTGAAAGAATACGAGGCCTTGAACCCTAGTTTTAGGCTATCAATACAGTTGGGCTAGGCTCCGAGGCAGCCACTGCGGATTGCCCTGCAGTGGACTATTTTCAATGCACCAACCAACCCTCAATTCTACCTTCATCCCATTATTCGAAGATTCAGGTTATATTGATTCTCATCAAAAAATTAAACTACAAAGCACAGGGGGTATAATGGTACAAGACTATGGTTAATAGCAATTAGTCATAACTGTCTACAAATTACCATTCTTGGGGGCCAATCTGATGGTGAGATGGTACTACTCCCGCGGATGAAACTTACTACCACAAATGAGGATGTGGTATGCCTTTAGGATGTTAAGCAGTTGTCAGTCCGGCTGTTGTATGCAATAACGGTAAATAAGAGGCGGGGACAATCTTTGAGAAGGTTGATATTGATCCCCGATCAAATGCCTTTCCCCTTGTTTAACTCTATATTGTACTCTCTAGAGTAACCTCACTGGCAGGCTTATCCGGCTACACTCGAATAATGCTCCTAATGTAACACAAAACTTTGTATATCTGGTAATACTTCGTTGATTTAACAATCATATTGTATAGACCATATAGGGTTATTGCCTGAGTCAGGGTTGTATGAAATATATTACCATAATTTGACTACGGAAATGGTGTCTCTACATGTAGGTGGATATGGTATAATGATTAGATCTACTTGTTGAAGGAACTATTTTGTAAATATACAAATTATAAACGACAATTGAACTGGTTGGAAATTAGTATTAGATCAACATGCAGAGTGCACATAAGAGCAAATATTTTAACATGAAACTAATTTTGAATTAGCTGAGTGCGAGTGTGTTTTGATAGATTGTGTGACAAGCGTATTATCATCTATTAACAGGTTGACAATGGTTTGAGGAAGGATTGATAATGGAGGGACTATTGGCTTGTGATTCAATAGTGCTCCTATGAATATGGAAACAGTGCCAAGTTGGAATTGCTTACAACTGTTTGACCTGCTAGGAAAATGAATCTGGGCAGGAGGAATAGTATGGCAAGAAAGTCAACAAGTGTTGATGGGAGGAGATAGGAGAGGGACAGGACGGGGGAGTATAGGAGAATAGAGGTTGTACAGGGGTCGGATTATTTGCTAAAAGAGCAATTAAGCAAATGCCAATACAAGATAACACCACTGGCGTTGGATTGAGGAAGTCAAATAGGCATATTGGGAGTCATAATAATGGAAGTATCTAGTCGATAAAGAATACTCAGAGGAGCGAATGTCTCCACCATATTGATAGCCACAGTTGGCAAAGGAGACTGATGTAAATCATCTAGGTCGAACAAAGGCCTGATTTAGAATGGAGATATGATAGATTGTTGGAGTATGGAGGAATCAAAGCAGGTTCAAAAGAAGATGGTTCCTGGATGGTAGGATTGAGGAGGAAGGATGGAGCTTGTTTGAATGGATAAGAACTGTATTATCTACCAGAGAAAGATCTCAGCTGAGGAGGTATAGTTTCAAAATGAAACGGAGATATAGTTGACAGAGTTGTAAGGACTGATAGAAGGGTGCAGGAGCAAGAAAGGATGAATCACGCAAGGGTCAATATATGATATTGGGTATGTTGTAGAATCGAGGAAGTATGATTGGCCATAATAGTAAAGAAAAGAACAGTTGAATCTTCTTGAGAAATAAAATCAGCGAAAGAGGAATAGGTTTGAGCATGAGACGAAACTAGCATTGATAGAGTAGAACAGAGTGTGGGACGATAGTAGGATACAGAGACAATACTAGCAGGATAACAAAGTGATGATTTGATGATGGATAGATGCCAGAAAGGATGACTGAGCATATGTCCAGCAGGATAGGATTGAGGGAACAAGGATGTGACCTTGTGGAATGGATAAGAATAGCAGGACCTGGTTGTCACACAAATCTGTAGAACTGGAGTCAGGTCAGCATGAAAGCAAATACGAATTTGAAGTTTAGGAAAGACCAATATCTAATAATTGGAAGGGGGTTGATCCAGGAGGGATAGATCTATACAGGGTAGAAGTAATTAGGATGGTGTAAGAAAGGTTTGATTAATATATAATAGAGCAAGGGAGGACGGATGGAGATACATTTGCTGGTGGAGGAATTGGTAGAGGAAAAATAGTTGGATGAAGGAAGCTTTGTTGTTTAAACTTGACAAGAATATAATGTTAGTAGATGATACAAGGGAATAGGAATTGTCTAGAATGGATGAAGCGCGAATAAAAGTAATGGTGCAAAAGGATGTCTTAGTAAATTGAGAATAAAGTAATTGAATCGACGTGAGGAAGTGAATAAAAATAGTGTGTAGGACAGGTGGCAAAGAGAAGAGGAAAAAGAAGGTGAAATCCTGAGGTGGGAAGATGGTTGTAGAATAAGCTAACCAATGGAGGGGAAGAAATAGAAGTTGAGGACAAAAAGAGGATATTCTACAGGGGAAACTAAGGATGGATGCAGCATCAAGTTACAGGACAAATATATTTTAAGCAGGTAATGTAAGTATGGACAGAGCCTATTCCCTGAGTGCAAAATGATGCCTGACGAATGATAAGTTCTAAGGTAATCAATTGGCAAGGATATAGATGATGGATTTAGCACCCAGGCAATTTCAAGTTTGTCAGTCTCACAATGGCATAGTTAGTAAAGTTATGAATCAAGACAAGAAACAAACTCTTCAAAGATTAGATATACTTTTATAATTATAAGGAGCAGAAGAGGACAAGCAGCCTTGTGGTCTGGAGGGGGCCCTAGTCAATATGTACTGCGCTACAATCTCACTGTGCCATCAGTACACATGATCCTGCCCTTTGATTTGCCCGATAAAGTTTTTTTCATTATCTTGACGCCTGGATATAATTAGTCTAGTGATTCACACGACCACAACGTGTATATCTGGAACCATGTACAACCATGGTTAGTTATACACTACATCAAATTTGCAGAATGATCACAGTCTTCCGATCATATTTATCTGCGAATTACTGCTCCGATGTAAAGGTAAAAGGTAAAATAAATTTAAGAGAGTGATATTGGAGATAGAGCGGAAATACATAATAAGAGAAAATTCTCTGAAAATGTATTATCAGTGGTGTTTGATTAAGTTGTGTTTGAGAAAACTAAAATCCCCTGTCTATCCCTACCACCAGGTAATGCTACTACCTGGTCAAAGAACCTCTTGCAATTTGGACATACCAGATGACAACAACTGTATGCAGCCACCGTGGCTCCCATCAAGGTACCATTATATTGGGCATTCAATACGATCTGTTAATTCAGAGACACAAAATCCAATATATGAAATTTGAGGATTAAACCACTACTCTTACCACTTGTAGAAGTTAAAACACAATATATAATACCAATTAGTGTAAGTATGGTGAATGTTGAAATTAATAAAGTGCCCCTGTTATGCAAGGTTTGAGGAACATCATTGACCTATCCTGATACTCTAAAATTTTTAAATTTTATAATCTTCTGCAGGGTTGATGAGGCTTGGGCAGGGTATTGAGCCTTTCACTAAACAGACAAATTCCCTTTTACTACAACATATAACTGTCAATAAATTAGAATTAAATACTTTTCTATTTAAAATACAATTAAATAATTATTCCTTTGATTAAATGAATAGTAAAATAGTTTATGTAGAGGTAAATATATGTTACAAAGCTATCCCTAGTCTGCCGGATAAGGCCTACTATCCTCTTCAACTGTAACAGGTACCCATAAGTACTGCTGGTCTTAGCACTAGTTTGGTCTCGTAGCCTTGCATTGCCATGCGGACGCTGTGTCCTCTCACTTCTAGCCTCTGCCACTGCTCCTTAAGGATACGTTCCTAAAATCACCTTTCGGTCAATGATATAAATGGGTGGTCGTAATTAGAATAAAGTATAGATTGAACCTATAGGTATAATATAACATAGGAAGTAACTTAGGTGGTTGCATGAAGAGCTAGTTATCTGTGTCCGTGACCCTCCTTATCTAGGCGCTCTTCCCAAAACCCTAATCCTGGTGAATTTACTATGACTCACCTCCTTACTATGACTGCCACATGAGTCATAGCATAACAGACATCCTATGCCTCATTACTTGAGTCATAATATACAATCCCGATAGTATCCAATTCCGTAAAAGGTCCTGTGCACTAATGGCATCACAGGCGTAAAACCCCAGACTCATACTTGTAGTCAGGTGCGAAACTTATAACTTCAGTTGACCTTACAATCGTGAGTCATGAAACCATAAACATTAAACAAAACAATAAAATATCATATTCATAAATAATCTTATAAATAGTGAGTCATGTGAAATATTCCATACCACTAAGTAACGATTGGTGACAATAGCTCCTCTCTCCACGCAGCTTGAGTCCCATCAAGCTATTCACCTTGTTTTCATTACTTAGTTCCCAAATCTTCTCGCGTCGCAACAGAACTTGTTTAAAATTTGTGCCGTTGTGCATAACTGTTTGCAGACCATATCCAATGAGAGGTCTGCCACCTCGATAGTTTGTTTTTGGTGCGCAATAGTGGCTTGTTGCGCTTCAAGGGTCTCCTCTCAGAGTTTAAATGTTCCTTGAGCTTCATCCAGTTCTATTTCTAAACCTGAAATCTTTCTTAGAAGGCATTCAATATCTGCCTGTGTGTGTTGGCTTACTGAATCATCCTTTCAGTTTTCCTCGCACATCTCCAACCTTCCCAACCGGGCTCTCGTGTGCTGAGCATCCTTCATGCTCCGTTCTTCTCTTTATCCAATGCCTTGGGGTAGTATCCCGGTAAGCACCTGAATTATTTCAGTAACACTCCTCCTATCTCGTTTCCGCATATGGTTGTTTTGGCCAGTGACTTGACCCATCCCTATATCCTCCATGGATGTTGCAATGCTCATCATTCCATGGCGTCCTGCTCATCGTGTTGTGTGCGGATGCCCTTTGCCGGTCCTTCACCGTCGCATAACCTGGGCTAGTGTGAGTGATTTCTCACATTGGGTCTCCCCAACCATTGTTAGTTGCTTGCTGTTTGATTTGTTCCCCACCTTGGTTTATCTGGGTATCTATCGTGAAAGTGTTGGACATTAATTTCCGCGTCTTCGAAGTTTTCTGCTTGGTACCAAATTTATCGTTGTCAGGAAAATATCCTGTCCACTCAGCACTATGTTGGAGTCTCCTCTAATGTAGTCCGGAATCGACTATTTCTTCAAGTTCATATTCTGTTTCGCAGTCGATTTCGATCACTGGTGGTGGTGACTGGATCCGTGATGGGAATCTTTGGTCTTGGTATGGTTCGGGATTTGTGATGTGGTTGGTGTTGTGTATTCTCACCGAAGTGGGAAAGTCAAGCTTATATACACAGTTCCCCACTCTTGCCAATATCTTGAACGGCACTATATTTCTGTAATCGAGTTTCTTGCATGGTCTTGTGGTCCTTTATTTTCCTTGGGAGGAACCATACCACCTCTCCTGATTTGAATTTCGGAATGTGTTTTCAGTGTTTATCTTAAATTTCTTTCTGTCGAAGTTGTGCTGCAACCATTTCCTCGCGTATGGTATCATGCCATTGGTTAATTTTGTTCACAGGTATTTTTCGAACTGGTATCTGATAACCACTTCCCTCATATTTCAGGTGTTGTTGGTACATGCAAAGAAGGTTGTTATCTTAATTCTTTCTTGTTGTCCGTTATTGTATGCAAACTCTACAAATAGTAATAGTTTGTTCCTATTGTCCTGTTAATAATTGACATATGCGCTCCGGTATTGTTCCTAGATGACATTGGTTCTTTCGGTCTATCCATCCTTTGGTGGGTCGTAACATGTGGTCAGTTTCCTTTTGATGCCCAACCTCTGGGCTGTCTCCTTCCATAGGTCAGAGGTGAATAATGTTCCTCTATCGGTGACAATATCATGCGGCAATGCTTGTACTTGAAAGTTTTCTTTTGCAAAGGTTTATGCGAATTGTTTTTTTGTCATATCTTTGCGGCATGGAATAAAAGGACTCATTTTGGTCAATCAGTCGATCACTACCAAGATAGCAACGTAGCGGTCCAATTCTGGTACATCTGTGATAAAATCCATAGATATACACTTCTAATACTTATCTAGTACTTTGTTTGATTGTCGTTGACCATACGGAGCGGGTAGGCATGAAATCGTTCTTTGACAAATGTAGCAATTTTTGACATATCTCAAGATCGATTTTGGCAGTGTAGGCTAGTAATAACTGCGGTTTATAAAGCCTGTAGTTTTTGCACTTCCTCCGTGTCCTGCCTGTGGAATGTCGTACTTCCTTCTGATAAGTCCCGTCATTATCTCTTTCTCTTCTGGTACCCAAATTTTGTCCTGCTACCATAGGCAATCATGCTTCCATCGACATAGCCCCTGGGATACATCCTTCATTTCTTTTGTTCCCTGTTCCAATACTTTCCTGATCTCTTGTATGTGGGGATCTTTCCCACTTTGTTCCTTAAGCTTTCTTATGTCTTCTTCAGGAAAGCTAATCGTATCCATTTACAGTATTTTTATCTCCTCATAGTATTTCTCTTGTTGTACTAGGATCCTTTGTTTTATGTTTGATCCTGTCGTCGTCTTCTTCTTTTGATCTTGACTTCTCATTGCTAATATATCCGGTTTACCGGTTTCCTTTCCTGGTTGATATTCGATCGGTATATTCTGTTAGCTTAACTTCTCACTCCACCGGATCTGTTGTTCCTTAAAATCTTTTGTCATGGTGAAAGGAACCAGGTTCTTATAGTCAGTAAGGATCCTTTTCTTTTGATGGCTTCCCAACACATATCTTCTCGATTCTTTCAATACCTGTACTAAGGCTAATAGTTCTTTGTCGTGAATATTGTAGTTGCATACTGCATTCCTCATTGTCTTTGATCGGAATGCCGCACTTAGCCATTTATCATCTTCACACAGTTGCGATAAAATTCCCGAACAGATATACTTGGATGAATCTGTTACAATGATGATAAATCTTACCAGATTGTAATTGGTGAGTACGGGTGCCGAAGTTATTGTTTATCTTATTGAATTGAATGCCGCGCTTTGCGCTGTTTCCCATTAGCATTTTTCATTTTTCCCTCTCAGATTGCATAGAGGTTTTGTAGTCCTGCTAAACCCAGTATGAAATGTACGGTAAAAGTTGCAGAATCTCATGAATCTTTGGATATCTGTCTTGTTCTTTGGAATTGCCCATTCCCATATGGCTGACGTCTTGATAGGATCCATACAGACTCCTTCTTGGTCAATAATAAATCCTAAGTATTTCACTTCTGTCTTGTCAAATTGACACTTAGTTGGCTTTATTCTCCTGCTGGACTTTCCTAGTGCTTCCAGGATCTTTCCCGTGTCTTCCTGGTATTCTTCCATTGTTTCAGAGTACACCAGTACATTATCCAAATATACTATGCACTATATGTCCAATAATTGGTATAAAGGTTGATTGATCTCTATGGAAGGTTGCCGATTCGTGGTGCAAGCCGAATGGCATTACCCCGTATTCGTAAGTTCGGTATTGTGTCGTGAATGTAGTTTTCCACTCTTATCCTTTCTTGATTCGTAATTGTGGCATGCATCCTTAATATCAGGCCATAAAGTATCAGGCACAGTTAAACGTATCGAAGGCTTCGTCAATAAGTGGTAGAGGATACCGATCTTTTTTTCGTGAGTTTATCTAGTCCTCGGTAATCCACGCATAGTCATAATTTTGAGTCTTTCTTCTTGACGAGAAGGATGGGTGCTCCTGATTGCGCGAAGGAGGCTCGTATCCATCCCCTTTCCACATTCTGTTTCAAATAGCTTCTCAATACTTCCAATTCCCCCGGTCTTACTGGATATAAGCTCTTTGCGGGCATTGTCTTTCCTTTTCCGAGGTTAATCGCGTCGTCTGCTCCTTCTCTGTAAGGCGGTAATGTGGTCTTTTCTTTATCTTCGAAGAGATCCTGGTCCTGGTGATATACCACTGGTATCATCTGTTCTAGGGCTTCTTTCTCTTGGAACCTCTTAGCCTTAATAGCCAGTTCGGTACTGACATTCATAGCCTACAAGTCACATAGGCCGTCCTCCTGATTCCACAGGAGAATGCCTGTGATCCCTCCTCTTGTGTAGAACTTTCCAAAGGCTTGGGCTAAGATCTCGCAGATCTCTATTTGTTTCTGGTCCATTGGGGTTTCTTCCCCGTTAACATCTGATGCGTTTCTGGTCCGGTCTCGTTTGTGGTCTGTACTTCTGAATCCTTTGTCTTCTCGTTCAGTCTTTGCAAGTTCCTCAACTTCCTTGCATTCTCCGTCCTGGTATCTTTAACATATCACTTGTGCTATACTGTCAAAGAAGTTGACTGTGTAGTCTTCGTTCCCGAGGTTCACCACTACTCCCTTCAGTTCACCTGTATAAACCGCATCTATCATACCCGCGTTGGTTGTAAGCCTGTTCTTGACTGCTAACCCACTTCATGATGCAAGCGCGCATAAGTGCCCTGTGGTAATACGATTAGTATTCCGTATCGGATGACTTCTTGCACTAAGGCAAGTCTCATTGCTCTTTTCGCTAGTGTAGAGGTTGTGTCCTGCCGCCCCCTCAGAGTCTTTTGTCATCATTTTCGCCTTGTTGGTCCGCGTTCTCACTAGGATCCGTTGATCCTCTTTTACATCCACAGTTGAGAACTTCATATCTATGTTCTCCTCTAGGGCTTCCACTTCTGGGACTGTAAAGACCCTTGGTGACACTTTTAAACACCAGGTCGTACATCACTCACTATCAAACATGATAGTCCCCTTTTCCCAATCAATTGTAGGGCTATGGTTTCTGAACCATGCCATTCCAAGAACTGCTTCAGGGTTTTGTAAATTTGCCACTTGGAAGGTAATCATTTCACTATGGCTAACGATATCTAAAGGTACTGTCATCGTATGGGTAACTAGACGCATAACACTGAGTTTACCGTCCGTCAGGTAAATCTCTCGTTGTTGTATAGCTTTTGCCATACTCGTGCCAAGGTTGGGGTTGCACCCCAACCAAAAATTGCTCACTTGCTAACAACTGTGGGCACTCTAAAGAGTGCCTGACTACTGAATGCAAATTTACAGCTCAACGCAAATTTGTGGCTTGCCATCGTAAATTTGTTGCTTGACCTGGCTCTATGGTTAATAATATTATATGGCTCAATAATACTTTGTAGATTAATAACACTCTATAGCGATATACCAAATGGTTATAGCGTGTTATAACTTTGTAGCTTAATATTATCTTAGAGTTTTGAATTAAACTACCAACTGTTATTAAATTACTTAGTGTGATTGAGCAACAAAGTACTGTTGAGGTATAAAGTATTGTTAGCCATAAAGCCAGATAAAGCCACAAAGTGATTCCAAGTTACAAATCTACTATTGTAAGCTATAAATTTACATTAAGATGTAAATTTGCATTGAGCTGTCAGGCACTCTTGGGACAACCAACAGTTGCGAGGCAGCAAGCAATTGTGAGTTAGGGTGCTAGCCCAACCATGACACGAGTAGGCCTTCCGTTGCTACAGGGTAGCCAATTCTGTACTGCTGAATTGCCTAGACCGTGCTTGTATCGAGAGGGTAGGAGAACTGTCCGCAAAGCTACGATAAGGTTAAAGAACAAAGATGAAGGTAAAAATGGTTCTCGAAAGCTTTAAAGTTGTTATAACTAACAACTGAATATATTGTTAAGGTCTCATCTCCGTTGCTTGATGATCCCATAACTATCGGGAACTGATAGCTATTTATATAATTCTCCTGGTACTTATGTTAACCATATATAGGAAGTATCCTTCGATATCATAGCCTGTGTCATGGAAGGTGGAAACCCAGTTTGACCCTTAAAATGTTTGCCCCACTCGGTCAAATGATCCCCCGTACTAATTAGTCTTCTGAGGGTGTCTAGCACTCCACAAATACATACCCTTCCATTAATTTGCCTAATGAACTTAGTTAAAGTAGATATAGCCCAGTTGCAAACATCTTACGTAATACCAGTTCATGAGTCTGGATGGCAGTCTTTCCTGCATATATGCACTCTAGTGCATATGCATTCAGATTATCTAGAGTCCTAGTACTCTGTATATTAGAGTCTAGATCTTTCACCTAAGATGAGCAGCTCTGCTATAGACACTACTTCTTGCCAGCATGGGTTGTAGTCAAATAGTAACCTCCCGGTTTTATATACTATCACATTAACTAATTATTACCATTGCCCCTATGTGTAACTGCCGTATATTTTACACACCTCCTTATCAATAAAGTCCACAGTCGCTCCAGAGTCAATCATCCCGTTGCTGTTGATAATCTTTTCTCTGCCATGTAGTCGCATTTTTACCATGACATGGTCGTTTTTGTATACCAATGATTCTGTGTTGTTTAGTGCAGCATTCAAGTTTCGTATCTAGATGGGTTTCTTTTTCCCTTAATCCCTCTGAGCATAGGTTAATGGCGACCGTGGTCTTTTCCCTCATCATTGTTTTCACTTCTGAGGTCTATTTCGCAGATCGTAGTACTTTGTTGCCAACGTGGGTTCTGAACCCTACTGACTGTCCTCACCGGGTATTCTTTCTTGTATTTCGTATTGGTGTAGTTTCTGAACCTGTGGCCTGGCTTTGCACATGCTATACAAAGATTCTTGTTTCGTCTCCTCCAATATAAGGTCTTAGATATGTTAAGAGCTTGCCTTCGCCCAGTCGCATCTAGGTCCATTGAATCTCCTTGACATTCCAGTGGTCGTTGTTCTTGAAGGTGCCGTTGTAATTTCTGACATTATCGTATGTTTTAGTCTTAATCCTTACTTTCATATGTTTGATAACGTCCAAGGGGTTTCCTTGATTAAGGGCCCATACCGCCATTTCCTCAGCTGTCGTAAAGGCTTGAGCCCTAAAGACCCTTGTATTCTGAACTTCTTGGTGTAAGCTTCTTAGGAAGGCCTTTCCCAAGTTTGCTGCGTCATATTCTGCCTCTGTTGCAAATAGTCGCAACTCATTCCAGAAATCAGTCACATTCCGGCTGCCTTGCTTGATTTACAAGATCTTATTTCTTGCCATTTCCCTGGCATCCACGTCACAGAATTGGAGCCGTAGAGTCGCTTATAATTCTGCCCAACCATTCGGTAGCAGTGGTCTTACCTTCCATATAGGGGGTAATCTATTTGACTGCAGATTCCCTCAATAGGGATTTGACAAAGTCCACTTTCAATTCGTCTTCGTTCTCATTCCATCCTAGTGCTGTGTAGTACATGGCTAGTAAGACTAGCTAATATGGTAGTTAGGTGAGGTCTCCTGGGAAGGTATCCGGGCTTTGGGTTTTTGGCCTCTGCACGGTTTGTTCCAGTCGATTTTCTTCTACAGTTCGGATCAATATCTGCAGTGGTTCAATGTAAGAGTTATCGTATCCGCCGTTTATGCTGCCCCCGATGTTATATGTATTCGGGATGCAGGAGAGGTCACAGACCCTATTCTTGATCTTGCTTATGTGGTAAGCGGGCTTGGAGGTCTATGGGATACTGGTCGCAAAATCTCGCTTAAGGTTTGTCTAAGTTCAGCTGGTAGTCCTAAGAAAATCTGTGGATCGTTGAAGTCTGGTACTTCTGTTATATAGGTGAATCTGTTTTGTATACGTTAAGTGTCGCAAAGGACGTAACCAAACGTTACAAACCTAACACTTGTCTGCCAGACAAGGAACACATCTTCTTCAACTGCAACAGGTAACGATACATTCCACAGATCTTACCGATCGTCAGGTCTCATAGCCTTACCTCGCCGTGGGAACGCTGAGTCCTCTTACTCCTAGCCCTTGTGACTACTCCTTAGCGATACATTCTTTGAATAACCTTTCGGTCGGTGATTGAAACGGATGGTAGTAATATGAATAAACTATAGTTTGAACTAATAGGTAAATAAAACATAGCCAGTAATTTAGATGATTCTGTGAAGAGTTAGCTATCTGTGTCTTTGTTTATTTATTTATTTATTTAATTTTATTTTTTTCATATATTCGTTGTCAAGGTACAAGACCTTACATGCAGTGCAAGCTATAGCATAAACAAAACATTAATTCCAAAAACCAAAAACAAAAGAAACCAACGGCACATGAAAGCTCCAATGGGACAGGTAACTGTCCATATACCTCCTATGGCAAACTCAAGTAAGGAAAAACTAGCTTAGGAAACCTACAAAAACCAAGCCAACCGGGGAGGCAAAGCCATATATTATCAAGAACTTGGGGACTAAAAGAGAGTGTGGGCAGGGGACGCTGTAGGGGTTGGGGCAACTAAAAGATGTGGCGATGAGGGGGGGGATAGCAGCAAGTCATGAGGGAAGCCCACTTGCGTCTCTTGTAGATAGGCGACCAGGTTATGGGGAAGTAGTATAGAGGAGCAGAGGGGGTTGTACACGCCTATCCCCATAACACCTTGGCAGTGGCATCAGCGGGCGTTAGCGGTAGCCATGCAGGAGTGTGTGGCATGCTGGAAGCTTTCGTCGAAATCCCAAAATTGAGGACAGAGTTTGGACTTCTTATCAGAGGCCCAGGAGGGGTCAAGATCTAGGTAGCTCTTTAGGGCTCGCATGTAATGAATGCAGCCCGCCATGAACTTGCCGAGGCCTATGAAAGGGTGTGGTGACAGTGACAGGTTGTAAGGGTAGTAGTGTGGTGGAGGACAGGCCTCTCCCCAGTCATTGATAAGGCTCTGGTGCGCCTGCCTCCTTTAGCCAGTATAGATGGCGAGGATGGTGGGCAGCGGGGGGAGAGGAAGACAGAGGGGTGCGAGGTCGGCACATGGCAAGGGGGCAAAGGATAATGGTCCCAGGATGGGGAGGATGAGGTGGGCCATTGCATCCATTGAGAGGTGAGTACGGACCTGTGTGCAGGGAGGGGCAGTCTTCCAGTGGAGAGGGTTGACGTTGGGTTGGAGACGCCGTGTGAGGTAACGCGACGAGTCTGGAGCTCAAGCCTGCAGGAGGGAGGGAAAGTCGAGGGGGGGCGCTCTGCGGCTGGGTTCATAATGGGTGGGGCATATCCGAGTCTATACGCAGCAAGATGACGGCGATTGGGGTAGAGGAGGGCAATAGGAGGGAGGGAGCTCTCAAGGGAGAGGACAGAGAGTTGGGTGGAGCGGAAGCCGTTGGTAACCCATCTCTGGATTTGATGCCAGAAGATATTCAAGTGTCAAAGCATTCCGCGGGAGGATATGAAGAGGTCAACCCCATAGGTGAGGATGGGGAGGAGTAGGGAGAGAGTAAGGCGGTGGCACAGGTGGGGGGAGAGGCCAGCCCCCGGTGGGGAAAGCCGGAAGTCAGTGGCGAAGGTGCCTTTAGCGAGGGCAAGACGTTTGGAGAAGTGAGTTGATGTGGAGAGGGATTGGGTAAGCCTGTAACCTAGCCACCTGAGGGAGTTAGCAGGATGGAAGACCTGCCCATCCAAGGGTATGGGGATGATGCAAGGGGACCCATGCTGGCCTATGGTGCGCCAGTGAATGAGCTCCTTCTTGGGGACTGAGAATGAGAAATACCGCGCTGCTCAGTGACGCTTGATCCTGGAAAATGCTGCTGGAAGCAGCTTAACATTACGGCGATAGGAAGAAGAAGATACAGTCAATGTAAAATCCTTTACATAGAAATGTATAAGGTCTCTGGAAAGAGAGGAATAAAGGGAAGAAACATGAATAACAAAAAGCAAAGGAGATACAGGAGAACCCGGAGGGGTGCGAAAAGAAAAGCAAGCAAACATTCCAGCTGTGCGCTTGACGAGAAGACTACAGGTGCGGCCTGTAAGGAAGGACCTGACCCAGGGATGAGGTAGTGGTTGACGCCATTTTTCCTGAGTACGGAGGTGAGAGAGTCGGGATCCAGGTTGTCAAAACCCCATTTGATGTTGAGGGAGAAGGGGGAGACGCAGAGGGCTTGGCGGTGGAGGGTGTGTACGTTGTGGGCGAGGGTGGTTACAGCGTCAAAGGAGGTAAGGCCTGCAAGGGAGCCACATTGATTAGGACTGAGGAGACCACAGGCCCTAGCGACGAGGGCAAGGCGGGAGTCGACAATTCTCTCTATGACCTTGGATAATGTCTCCAGAACGAAGAATACCCTAAATGAGGCTGGGATGTCGTTGGATAGCTTTCCAAACTTGTCCAGGACTACTATGTTGGCCTATTTGAGGGAGGGAGGGTGGAACCCATGGTGGAGCAAAGGGGTGAGGAGGGTAACTAAGAGGGAAGGGATGGTGCGGTTGACCACTTTCGATATCCTATAGGGCACGGTATCATGGCCCGGCGCAGAGGTTGAGGAGGATGCCCTGAGAGTAGTAGAGATCTCATCTGTAGACAGCTCAGGGGCATCGGAGTCTGGGCAGAGGATGGAGTCGGTGCGCGGGGAGGGAGGAGGTGGAAGGAAGTGGTTGAGGAGAGCACTGTTAATGGACTCCAGAGTGTTGGACACTGGGAGGGTGGGGAAGTGAGTAGTGGGAGAACCTAGGGCAAGTCGCTTAGTGGCCCAGAGGGAGGAGGGAATAGCATTCAAGAGTTGGGAGGTCCATTTGGCACTTTTTGCCCATCTTTATGGCTTTGAAGTAGCAAAGGCGGGTAAGCCTGGCATTTGAGATGTCACAGGTAGAACGGGGAGAGGGGGCTTTGCCAGCTGCGGAGTGGTATGATTTCCAAAGAGTAGAGAGGAGTAGTGAACACCTGGGCTTGGCCCTGGGTAATGGGTGGGAGAGGGGTGTGTGGTTAAGGAGTAGGGAAAGAACGCGACTGAAGTTTGTGTCGAACTATGAGGAGAGAGAGGCGGAGGTGGGGAAGCGGGGGGCTTGAGGGACTCTAAGCTCTAATAACAGGGGTATGAGGGTGGCCCAGAGATTCAAAGCCCAGTTTGGACAGGGAGGTAGTTGTGTATCTTTAGGGTGCCTAGCGGAGAGCACAATGGGGACATGGTCTGAGCAAGATGAGGGGGGAGAAGCTCGCCAGGAGGAGAAAAACAGAAATAAACCCGGAGAAGTAATGGATGAATCTAGGACAGAGGGCCAGTCTCTGCGGCTCAAAGGGAAGCGGGTGAAGACCCCAGGGTATTCAAGAGCTGGTAGCCAAGCTCTACTGCTCTTGATTAGTAAGGATGGGAAACATCTAACTCAGTGGTGGAGTGGGCCCGTAGAGGGTCACAGGAGGGGTTGTAAAGGTTGAAATCTCCTAGGGAGAGAATAGGAAACCCATCTAGGGGAAATAACTCTACCGGAGAAATAGTATGCTAGGAGAAGGCCCTAACGGGGAGTGAGTATGAGTTCAGGACCCGGAGGCATGAAAAGGTGAAACCATCTAGTTCCTCCATCTGGAAGTAATCAAGGCCCATTGTGTCATATCTGTCAAAGAAAACGGCAAGTATGACACTCATGGAGAGTAGGGAAGAAGAAACATATCACGCCACAAGTTGCTTTTTGGGGGAGGAAGAGGGGGAGGTGAAGGACTTGAAGCCAGTAAAGGTAGGGACAGGTCCTCGAAACACTGGAGGATCTGTACACAAACTAGGGAAATAGGTAAGGAAAGTTCAACTAAGGAATTAAAAAAGTAGGAAAACACATCCCTGCTACCCAAGCAGAGGTATTGAGCAAGGGAGAGAAAGGACAAGGCCCTAGGGGCCTCATGCACGATCAGGATAATTGTGTAATCCATTACTGGGTAGAGCCCACAGGATCTTGGGGGGCAGTAGAGGGGCTGGGGGCCCCCTGGGTGGGCAGGGTACCGTGCCGTGAAGAGGTCCTGGCCATGGCAGGAGCGGACTGGACAAACCACATGGGCCTGGGGGTGATTATGTCAACGGCTGGACCAAAGGCACTTGGAGGTAGTGTGGAGGGGCGAGAGGCTGTCGTACAGCTAGGAGGAAGATCTGGCTGAACTTCCATCGCATCATCATCTCTGGTGGGTTGGATGACAGTCGTAGCAGGGTGGGGAGGAGCTGGTCTGGATAGGGAGTCCCGATCACTGGTGCAGTGATACCCGTCGCAGTTGAGGCAGAGTGGGGGGGAGGTCTGGCAGCAGCTGAGCACAGTTTTGGTGTTGCCTTGCTTGTGCATGAGGGATTGGAGCATCTGTGGTCGGCTCTCGTGTGATGGAGGGAGCAGAAGGGGCACACTGGGTGGGGTGTTTTGCATTGTAGGGCTTCATGCCTAAAGGCCCTGGAGTAGTGGCATTTTGTATAGAGAGAGGAGGAGAAGGCTCTTTTAGACCGCCTATTGGCTGAGAAGAGAGGGACATCTAGTAGGAGGGAGTAGGCATGCTCAGGGTCTGTGGTTATGACTAGCGAGCATGGGTGTTTGAGGGGGGAGGCCAGGTCCTTATTAAGGAATCTAGAGGACAGGATAGGAACACTAGTGGAATTGAGGATAGACCTGGAGACGCGGGAGAAGAAGTCATCTTCATTCACGGGAGGCTAGAGGAGGGAACAGAGTGCAACTCAATCTGAACGGTTGTTGGAGACGGGTGGAGGAGGTGCCAAGGGTTGTCGCCGACTGGGTAGGATTGGTTGACGTGCCTGGCGAGGGTCCGAAAGTATGGGGCATATGAGCGGGCTTGAACTTGGCCATCAAAGCCAGTTACGGAGACCGAGCCCCAGTCCTTGACAGAGGCCTTGAAACCACATGGAAGGGCGGAGTTCGCATCGACTAGTAGTGCAGCAGCCAGATCTGTAAGAAGGCCAGATATGACCGCTGCATCAGGGCGGAGGTCTGGTTTTGAAAGGGGGACAAAAGATCTGTGAGCGGTGGTGGTGAGCGGGGGTGAAGGATACGGTGGTTGTGGATAATGCGAGGGGGGTCCAGGACTGGAGGAGTCCGTGGTGGCCCAGTTGGCAGCAGTAGCCGTGACCTTGGCGGTAGAGGGTAAGCTAGTTAGAGACTTTCTAGTAATCCATATGCATACAACTATCTGGGCATAGGAGGGAGCGGAAGTATTATGGTCGCGGAACTAATCAACGGAGAAACTATGGATTACCAGGTGTTTGCCTTCAGTGGTAGGGGCAGAAGGTGGTTGGGGAAGTGCAGATGTGGGAGCAGGGTGCTTCAGGGTCATGACAGGTCATGGAGGGATGGCGGCAGGAGTTGTGGTTGTGGGAGGAGGTGCTAGAGTGACCCAGTGGGCCAGGTCACGAAGCTCAGAACGGATTGAGGCCTGGTTGGGGCTGGAGGAACGCCAGCTTGAGAGGAGTTGGGTCAGCCGGCACTGAGAGGTGCGACTGCTGAGAAGAGGGAGTCAAGCTGGGCGCCAAGGGCCAAGATTGCACGAAGGGCGCTACTCAGCAGAGGGATCAAGGTGATCTCACTAGTGGAGAGATCATTGAGGCATGACGGAGAGAAGGGTGGGACCAGAGCGGAGGAGAAGTTGATAACTTCCTTTGTTTCGTAGGGGAAGGAGGAGAGGCACCTGAGTTGAGGGCGGAAGTCCACTGTGGAGGCAGTGGGTAAATGTCGTGCAGGGGCGTAGGTGAAAAGAGGGGGAGGGGTGGGACTAGCTTGCGTTATGAGCTGGCTTAGGGTACACAAGGACCTAAGCGAGGTGAGGTGTTGGTGGGATGATGGGAACCGTGTACACCTTTTGACGTAGTGGTGCAAAATATAGAGGCAGGAAAATAGTGGAAGGGAAGCGTTGCTAGCTATCGGTGTCCGTAACCCTCCTTATATAGGCGCTCTTCCCACTACCGTAACCCTGGTTACTTTACAATTAGTCACCTTCTTACTATGACTGCTGGGTAAGCCATAGTATAACAAATTTCCTATGACTCATAACTTGAGTCCAAGTATAGAATCCCCATAGTATACAATTCCATAAAATGTCATGTGCGCTAATCGCGTCACGTGTGTAAAACCCCTGACTCATAGTTGTAGTCAGGTGCGAAACTGATAACTTCATATGTCCTCACAATTGTGATTCATGAAAGTATAAACATAAATCAAACTAACAAAATATCATAGTCATAAATGATCTTACAAATTGTGAGTCATGTGAGATATTCCATAATGCTAAGTAACGATATGTGACAATATAGAAGAAATATGGATAGAAGAAAAAAAGGTAACGGGCTTAGTCATGATTGCAGTAGATTTTGTTTTCAGACTCAT
The DNA here is from genome assembly GCA_003316355.1 of Tuber calosporum. NCBI lineage: Eukaryota > Fungi > Ascomycota > Pezizomycetes > Pezizales > Tuberaceae > Tuber > Tuber calosporum. The sequence continues at coordinate 20,961 of QFET01004824.1, read as the reverse complement.
GAATACTAAGGCCCTGTTTGACAACCAGGTTATTAGAAACGACATTGGTTTCTAAACGGGTTTTGGAGATTAGATTTCGAATTGACCAATCAGGATCTTTCAAAGGTTATCACATCTGATTAAGTCTTATAATTTCATAACCTTTGATAGAACGTAATTGCTCAATTCAAAATCTAATCTCTAAAACTCATTTTGAAATCAAAATCGTAACTAATAACCTGATTGTCAAACAGGCCCTAAGCTCTTACAATTTGTGCAAACTTGACTACAGACTTTATTTTACACATTCAAATTCATATATTTTCATTTCTTCCTTACAACACCATTTTCATCCTTTATTCTCCTAGTCTTTCACAAACTACTAAACCAATTTGGCATACTTACACCTTCCAGCAAGGAAAGTCTATACTTTATCGGAATTATTGTTCAAGGGCAGGTCCAGGATTGTGAAGAAATAGAGAACAAGCTACAGGGATGCAGCAGATGTAGTCAGCATAAGGGTAGGGAGGCTTATGATAATCATTCTGGCGGATGTTTAAGATGCACATTCTGCCCGTGTCTGGCAATTCATATATGAATATTGAAAGCTCATTGCAAATCACATGTAGAGGACTCTCTGATTCATAGGTGTTTAAATGAGAGGAGGTGAATCTCCAGGACTAAGGGGCCGCCTGGTCCAGAACAGAAAATTGGCATGGGGAGTCTGAGCCTTGTTGCCTCCTGCAGGTAGGTTCATAAACCTATATTGAGATAAAAATATTGACTACTACTAGGTGTAGTAAGACAGGACTGTAGATTGTATATGGGCTGTTGTAAGGTTAAGGTAGTGGGCGACTTTGTCATTGGTCCAAGCGGCCTCCCAAAAATATCCTCCAGGCCATACTTGGTTAGTAGTGTTGGCTCTCCACAGTTTAAAGGAATGTGAGATATTTGGTAACATTTTGTATAATATAGCAGAATAGCGTTAGGTATCATCCGGTACCGGATCAGATTATACTTCATGTTCACGGACGACAAGAAGATAGCAGAATTGCGTGTGCTCCATGGGTACCTAGAACAGAGCAAAATCCCTCTATTGCTGAAAGGGATGAAGGTGGATATTAGGTGATAACAGGAATATGCACTCAAGGATCAGAATATATATGGATTCTAATCAAGTTCAAATTAGGGGATGTGATACAGTATATGCAGGAATGCAGTAACTACAAAGGGCAAAAGGCCCTGGAGGAATTTGATCAGGATGGCTATGGGAGGCTAAGGAATTGTTGCAGGACCTGTTTAGTAAGTCTAATCTTGTATGGTGCAGGTATATGCAAAGTGGACTAGATAGCTATTGAGATATACAATTACAGAATAGAAGGACAAGATAAAGGTGGCCTAAAAGACAGGTAGAAGAGGCTAGACCTCCGCCTGTGGTCTAGCTTCCATACTGCTTGTCCTGCATCCATGCCCTATGGCATACATTGTGTAATGCACCATTTGGCCATATATAATCTGGGTCACATGAATATTCTATGTAGACCTTATAAAGCACTACAATGGGCTTCAGAGTATACTCAGAGAACACTTTATGGGGGCAGAGGGACCTTTAAGGCCAGTTGCAAGCATGGACATGGAATGGTGGAATGGTTGAGACCTTAGCCAGAACTATTGAATACCTTGAGTACAGAGCAGGATAATGAGTCAAGGTAATTCATACGGGATATCGGTAACTGGAATAGCCAGTTTGGATTTAAGTCTCTGCACTATACCCAGAATGACCCCACATGAGGGATTCATGAATGCTTTCAACTTTTCCTGATCCGTAGTGTGATCTATCACCAGCAAGAGGCCCTATACTCCAAGATCTATCTCTATGATCCAGCCTTTGCAACCCTAGGAAGATCGACAATAGCTCTGGAGTTAGGTTGAATTGATTCGGTCTCTTACACCAATGATTCAAGTAACATCGACATTCATCCCGCTGCATCTAACAGCTTTGGAGAGGTTCACACACCTAGAAGAGTAGGAGCTAAACTTGCATATCATTCTTGATCTCCAATTGAGATTAATCGTGGAATCAAGGACAGATAGGAGGCGTGAAAAGCTTTTCACGCCAGATAAGCTCGCAATGATTGTGCCAGAAAACATATGGTAGGGCTGGATTCATAGATATTGTATTGGCTGAGACATTGAATGGTGAAATCTCAAACCATAGATTTTCTACCATCAATCCCAACCATGTATATTGCCTTACCCTGCATTAAGTGGTTCTATTCCCATAAGGTGAACCAGGGTAGAACTGGGAGAGGTTACTCAAAAATGAGGTTGGTAATAGACAAAGATTAAGGATCCCCCAAAGGGCATTCTTTAGATTCCATCTACATACCTGTACCAATGAACCATTCACTATACAGGGTGCATAAAGGCTTTTCCAACAATTAGTGGTTGATGCTTGGACTGTCTGCGATCACAACAACCTGACTTGGCTGCGGTCAATTCAGTACCGTTTAAGAACTAATTTGTTTAATAAACTTGCTGATGTCCTGAAATCTGGTGATATCAACCTAAGCGAGGTGGGAAGGAAAATTGTGTTGCCATCCAGCAATGTGTGTAGTAACCAAATCATGCAATCACTGTATTAGCAATGTATAGTTCTGTTTCAGAACTTTAGGCGAACATCTCTCTTCTGCACATTTACCTCTAATCCAAAATGGTTAAAGTTTGAGAATGACTTACTCCCTGGTTGAAATGCAGTTGATCTTCCAGATCTGGTAGCTCGAGCTTTCCATTTTAAGTTATAGGATTTACTTGAACAAATAAAAAATAAAATTGTACTTGGTGCATGAAAAGGTTGGGTTGGACAATTGAATATCAGAAGTGTGGTTTACATCACCTTCATCTTCTCCTATTCTTGAATTCCACCCTAGAATTCCTAACAGTTGCCCATATAAATATATTTATTTCAGCCAAGCTTCCCTCTAAGCATGATGTAATGGATCAGCAGTTGAAGAGCATTATCCAAAATTCTATAGTGCATACAAAATGTCTAGGGGGAAATGGTCATGCCTTTTACATAAAGGACTTAAATCCTGCGGCTGTGCAAACTTGTCAAAAGGGTTATCAATGTAACTTTCAGCATGAGACCATCATGCAGGAGTATGGTTATCCCCAGTATTGCAGTTTTGATATAGGGGAATCCTTAACTATTCAGATGAATGGATCTTGTTGTATAGTCACTACAGTTATATATAATTGTAGGGTAGTGCCCTACAGCCAGTACCTGTCTTTGCATTACAATACCCATAGTAATATTGAGGTATGTGAATCTGAACAAGCTGTAAAGTAGATTCATAAGAACAAATAAAAAGGTGGAGAGAGGGTGACACTCGTGATAGATTCTAAGCATAAGGAGATTAAACGCTATCTACATGGGTGGTTTATTGGCCAAATAGAGTCAGTTTGGTGCTTGGTTGAATTTAGTACATATGATAAAAAGCCTCCAGTAACCTATCTAGATCTCCATCTACTGTGTCAACAGCCAGGTTACTTTGCAACTGAGGAGACCCAGGGGCTTATTTTTTAGCACATTAAGAGTTCTATAACAAGCTTGATAGCCTTTTTCAATTATAATACACAGAACCAGAATGGGAGGGAATATTTTTAGTATCAGTTTCCTGAGGACTTTATTAATGTTGGTAAGGTATGTGGAAGAGGTGCCAAAGGGGTACTAAAGTTGGCAAAATGTATTCGGCAAGTCCGTTTAGAGGTAAGAAATGTTACCTCCACTTACTGTAGACAGTTCTTCGCAGAGCTATAAGCTTTGAACATTTAAGAACTCTTGATGGAACTTTGTTCCCCACATTTAAAGGTGCTAGTATTGCACTAGGCCTACTAGAGGATAATGGAGAATGGGTAGCCATGTTCAGAGAGGGAGTGGAGTTTATGACATAACAGGTTCTGCGACATCTATTAATATTACCCTTGTAGCATACTACCATCACCAATCCATTTTAATTTTAGAAGCAGTTTGGCAAGTGCATGTGTGATGACTTACTCAACCTGGTGGTAAGAGGGAGAGTAACACAACCCACAGGGTATCAGGATATGGATTATAGGCTTCATCTTGACTATTTTTCTCTAACTGATTCAAGATTACTTGACTGAATTTGGGAAATACTTACTTGATTTTGACTTGCTACTACCTTTCCTCGAGTGAAGGAGTAAAAATAAGACAATGAGTAATCCTGTCATGTCAGAAGTGATGGAATATTATGAACAGGCGTAATTGGAACCTGTTGATACCATGAGGGCAAAGCTAAACCTTGAGCATACAATTTGCTTCCAGCATATAGTTAAAGCCGTTAAACAACATCAGCTTGATTCACGCCAGAATCTCCAATCTAGATTCTTTCTACCAGGCCCTGCTGGCACTGGCAAAACATTACACAATAATTGCTTATATACTTATTTTAGATACAGGGGAAATATTGTTTTATGTCTTGCATTATCTGGTATTGCAGCTCAATTGTTGCCTGGTGGGTTTACTGCACATTCAAGATTTAAGATTCCCTTATCAACTGCCATGAACTCTGATTGTAATATTTCCAGAAATTCACTATTAGCAGAAATCTTTAGGAATACGTTTCTTATTGTTTGGTATGAAGTACCCATTCAGCATGAAACATGCTTGAGGCAGAGAACTAGACTCTAAATCATATTTGTAATGTCAAAGACAATTCCATGTTTGGTGGAATTCCATTAGTTGTGGGTAGTGATTTTGCACAAATCTTGCCAGTTGTCAAGAGAGGTTCTAGACAGGCAAAAGTGCTAGCATACATTAGGCATATTTCTGTTTGTTCAGCTTGCATATATTAAAGTTCAAGACCAATATATGAGTCACTGCAAGCAATGCATATCCAATCTATATTGATTTTCTCAAATGTCTTGTATCAGATGAAAATATGTAAAGGATAATCCAACTTCATGCTTTTGTGAGAAAGATGGAAACTGTAGATCAGCTCTGAGAGCAACTCTTTCCCCAGGAACTGTACTGGAGGCTGTCACTCTACATTCTGCTCAATTGGGAAGAGCTATTTTGGCTTTTAAAAATGGTAGTGTGAATGATGACAATAACACAGTGCTAAATAGAATGCGGGTGAGAGAATACCGCTTTGAGGATGTTACCAAAGTAGAGTACAGTAACAATGCTGTAGATGCTGAGCCATATACGCTAGAATATTTACCTATTACCAATTTGGCATCAATTCCTCCATCATGTCTTAAGTTGAAGATAGTAGTTCCTTCCATTCTCATAAGGGATCTCAGACCTAGGATTGAAACATGTAGAGGAAGAAGAATAAGATTCTTAGGCATTAGCCGCAATTGTTTCCAAGTTGTCATTCTATGAGGAAAGTATGATGGAGAGATCTGGCTCCTACTATAGATAAATTACTGTGCAACTGATGAAGATTTGCAGTTTATTATAGAATGGAAGCAGGTCGCAATGTGTCTGTGCTTTGCTACGACGGTATATAAGTCACAGGGACAGTATCTAGAAGGTGTTGGTGTAGACCCTGCATGTGGGAGCATTCACTCATGGGCAGCACTATGTTGCACTTTCTAGAGTACCCTCACCGGATGGATGGACACTACTCTCATCCAGTTATACTCCTACCATAACAGAAAATACAGTCTATCATGTGGTACTTATATAAGATTACTGATGGACCTAACTTGCCATTTGGAATCTCAGTCCTAGTCTAGCCTTATAGTTTACCAATAATATTTTACCTTGACCATGGTGCTGTTTCCATTATAGTTCTGTGTTGATGGAAAATTTATTGCTTGAATCTCTGGTAAATAATATTTTGTATTATCAAACTCTATCTCTATAGTAAAATAAATCAAAATAAGAGAAAAAGGATAAGAAATTAATGTGCAAGATAAGCCATAGAAGGAGAACATGGAGTAGAAGATGTATTCAACATGAGTCAAGTAGAGACATACTCAAACAGAATAGCTAGCCTTCACAAATCCTACTGAGGAGGTAAGATACACTTTAAATATAGACAATATCAATGGTGATAGAAAGGTCCACCCGAGAATGATTGAAGGAAGTAAGGATTATTGTAGGACACATTGAGGATGAGTTTAGGATATATCAATTGGCAAAGGATGAGAGCAGGAGAACCCGACGGGATCTCAATTGCTGAATCAAGATGATCTACAAGTTTATGGATAATCAATACTAGCTTGCCATCATCAAAGAATGCATGGCTGGAATAGGTTCAGCATGAACCATGTCTGATTTAACTGAGTAGGAAGGAAGAAAAGAAGATCCTGTGAAGAAGGAAGGATCAAGAAAGTATGGAGACCAGAAGAATAGTGGAAGGATTGATCAAGGAAGGACCACTGCTGGACAATTGGACTGGGTCTCGATGGATGAAGTAGTATGTACCATATTGGAATGAATAACAATATGTAGACCAGCTCCTGATGAAATCATCAGATATGGAATAGTTTCAGTGTGAAACTAAGCAAAATTAAGGTGTTCGAAGGTCATGAAAAGATGATTAAAGAAGGAATACCAGAGGAAGCACCAAGGTAGGATAATTCGTGTGAGGATGGATTAGAGGAGAGAGGACCAAGAGGGAGGATAGATAGCAGGAAGGAGGACCTGGAGGGAGGATGAATTGGAGGAATGATAACTTGTAGGGAGCATGGAGAGTAGAAGGAACCACTAGGTGGAAAGATGATTGTGAAGAAGAATGCATCGCAGGATGGATGGATCGGCAAAAGGATCGTTTGGAAGAAGGATACCAAACGTGTGAGGGATTGGCAAAACATGAAACAGAGTAAGCTCAAGTATAGCTAAATAAACAAAATGATAAGCAGAGTATTAATAAGGAATTAGGTGAATATTCAGGGGAGTCGATTCTAAGGGCAAGCAAATAGGACCATGCTTAAATCTTTCTTCGTTAACGGAGGTTGTCAAAGAAGGCTCGTAGCTACGGATTTTTGAGTAAAACTTATGATATTGATAAAATCTTACCTGTTGCGTGAGAATGGTTAAAGCACGCTAGGCACTTTGATATATATCTCCGGTGTCTGTGTGTTCGCCGACGATTACTAACCACTATATTTTAATATTCTTCCTAAAGTTGCCGTCCCTTAACTCTAAGTGGGAGAACCATTTGACCTTGGGAATATCATTACCCCAGCAACTTATTAACAAGTCAGCGGTCCTTTGTTCCCTGAATGTGTGTATCATTTATGAGCCGGAGATGTCGTTTCTCGTTCTGCCGCTTAAACTTAGGTAGTCCATCATGGAACCAACCAATGGTTTCATTGAAATCCAAGTAGCTAACTTGGTTGGTAACCTATCTGGATACTGCCGGCTTTCCCGCTGTCTTGCAGATGGCATTCTGGATGACTTAAGACTTACCATCAATCCTATACCAATTCGTATTGCTATGCCGCTGCTAATCAACCTGTTTTGAGAGTCCCGTGTACCATGATAGACATGTTTTCGGGGCCTGTGTGGGTTCTCATGTCTGTCCTGGAACCCACTTGCCATATTCTAATTTTTGAGCATAGTGTCCTGTTACCTGCTGGGCCCTCCAGGGAAGGCTGTACGGCATGTGCCGTACCTCTGAGGAAACAGATCCTATGCACCAAATTCCAGTCGCCTTGGGTCGTCCGAGTCTCCCTCCTTATTTACCCGGAGAATAGGATCTAGAGGGTCGGACGGCTAAGAATGATTTAGGGTCTTAAGAGGGGCGCCTATTTTCCGATTTTTTCAGGAGGGGACACCTTTTACCACAGGAGCGGCAGGTAACGTGCGCGCCCATCAAGGGGGCCTTGAGGGGTATGAGTAGTATCTCAGCCTAATTTTCATATGAATTCAGTGCTGTATTCCAGTACCTGGTACCCATATGCCTAACATGAGCTGCCACCCCTAAGCACTTATGTTTTATTATTTTTTCCTAAATGTTGCCCTTTCTTGTCAAAACAAACATAAAACTAAAAAATTCCTAATAGATGTCTATTTATGAATGGGACTAGGTATGATAAAAACCTAACATGTTTGCTAGTCCACACTAGGAAAACCTTTTCCTTGTCATTCAAGATCTGCCTGTTTTGGCATATCCGGATTCTCCCTATTCAATGCCTCCACCAATTCCTGGTCGTGGTCTAAGAGGTCTTGTGGTTCCCAAGTATTTTCATCCTATAAACAACCAGTCTCCCTGACAAAATTGTGCAACTCATACATTTGTTGGTTACGCGCTATAACCTGCTACGTATAAGAGATTATTTCAATCATCTTGATTCTATTGATTTCCCATTCAAAATCTGAATGTATTTACTCTGGCTAGCCGGGAGGTTGTCCCTTGTTGGTCGATTGGATGATGATAGGGTTTCACAAATGTTACATGAAATAAGAGATCGATCTTCCATCTTGGTGATATTTCTAGTTTGTAGGCATGTTGTCGCCTTATTTCCAATACCTTAAACGGTTCCTACAGCTGTGGGCTAAGCTTCTTCGAGGGTTACTAGGTCCGTATATTTTTTGCCTTTAATAGGACCAGTTCCCCGAGACTTGATGTCAGGTTGCTGATTAGCCTTGTAGTTGTTGATTTTGGTCATATTGTCCAGTGTCTGTTCCAAAGCTTTCTCTGGGCTATTGGGGTATTGTTTGCATCCAGTGTATATATAGTTAGGCGTCAGTACTTTCGGCTTGGTGTTGCTTCATCCATTCTGTTTGTGGATGGAACCTATAGTTTAGGTAGAATCGTTACATACCATCAGCATTCCTTACTAAAAGGTTGTAGGAACGCTCAGCTAGTGAGAGCAACTGGTACCAGTCCGTTTGATCATAATTAACAAAGTTCCTAAGGTATCTTTCATGCAGTTGGTTGGTCCTTTCAGTTTGTTCACCAGTTTGGGTGTGGTAAACAGTTGCCATCTTTCGTTTTATCCCTAGTCTTTTGCATAGGGATTCATAGAATTCTGTGTAGAATTTTGCATTCATGTCAGATCTAATTTCGGGAGGAAGACCATGTAGCTTCCAGACTTCCCGCAAGAATACATTTGCCCATCTTTTGCTATTGCTTTATTTTCCAAACCTATAAAGTGAGCCATAGTAGTAAACTGGTCCACGACTACCATAATTTGTTTTCTACCTGGTAACTGATTTAGTTGTCTGATGAAGTCAGTCGTTATGGATGACCAAGCAGCGAATGGGACTTCTAAGGGTTCCAGCAGACCGAACAGCGCATGTCGTGGGGATTTATAATGTTAACATTCATTGCTTAACCACACATAGTTCTTTGTCCACGCTGTCACGCCTTTCCACTAAAAGTCCTTGGTAAACTATTTTGCTTGTCTTTTCCTGTCCAAAGGGTACGGCTACCCTAGAGTCGTCGCAATATTTGGCTATGGTTGACTGCAGCTATTCCTCTGCAGGAATGTCTAGGATATTCTTATATCAGATAAGTCTGTCTCTTATGAACCCAGTACTTGGCAGAATTTTGCGCTCGTTGGTTAATGTTTCCAACTCCAGCTTACATTGCTGCCAGTCTTGATCGTTCTAGCCAGCTTCTTAAATGGTTGTTAATAATGTTTAGTCATATTTTCTAATTTCGACCTTGGACATTATTGCGTTAGACATTAGTAGTATCCCTTTGTCTTGTCTCGCTTGCTGGTCTAGTTCATGAAGAAACTCATTTTGAGAGTATTCCGCCTGTACGTAGGCGACTACTACTTGAGTCTGTATTGCAGCGGACCGTCTTGGTGATACATTCGTATTTCCAAATCCACTTTTGCCTCTTGCAGTGTCTGTTGGTCTGTCTACTTCCATCGCTTCAGCAGTATGTATTTTCTCAATAATTATCTCTAGCATTGCGTCCACATTGCGGACATGGCAATCATGATTTCCATGGTTTATTATAATTACCTTTACTTCCCCAGTATAGTCCGCGTCGATTACTGCACCACTAATGCAGATGGCCTATTTGTGGCCCATTCCACTTCTCATTCCTAAGCGCGCATAGGTTCCCAACGCTAATCCAACCGTAATTCCAGTATTTGCCAGCCATTGTCCTTAGACTGTGATTATGATATCCTATAGTATATACAGGTCATGTCACGCTGCCAGTCGGGACCCTTTCGTAGGCATTTGTGCCTTTGGGAATAGCACTTTTATCTGAAGGGAACCTAGGGTTTCTGTGTCACTTAATTCTTCTTCGCTGTATAGTTAGTTTAACTGTACAAGGGTGATTTGGAAGTGTCAAGGCTTGGGTATCAATGGTTCGCTATGGACAGCTCCTTCCTTAGGAGGGTACTCTGGCCGTCAGCTTAATGCATCTGGCTTGCCTCCTCATTCACCTGGTCGATAGATAATTTTGAAATTCTAATTCACCAGTTTTGAGCTCTCCGTATCTGTCGCAGATTCCATACCTCTCTAGTGAGGAAATTCTGTAGATTCAGATGATCAGTGTAAACAGTTACTAGGTTTTCTTTTTCATCTAAGTACTGTTTCTATTCTTTGAATGCTAGGAGAATCACTAATAGTTCCTTATCATGGATCTCATAATTTCATTCTGCTGGGCTCAGCTTTCGTCTGTGGAAGGACACCAGATGTACCTTTTTGTCTTTAAACTGTAACAGGACGCATCATAGAGCAAAATCGCAAGCATCAGTTTCCAAAATGGTTTCACTTTTAAGGTGCAAAAGTCTGAGTATAGGGCTGGTGATGAATCTTTACACAAGTTCATCAAATGCCCCATCTTGATCCTGGCCCCAACCTAATTTGCTAGAGTTGCCATTTAACCTTGCGGTAATTGGTTTTAAAATTTTGAGATATCATTAATAAAAGGTCCTTAAAAATTGGCAAAGTCAATGAATATTTGCACCTCCTTCACGGACCTAAGTGCCTTCCAATTCGTAATGCTTTACACGTTTCTTTCACTCCCGTTAACTCCATCAATTGCCACAATATATGCCAATAACTCTACTGTTTTGAGGTGAAAAACTGAATTAGTGGTTGATACTGCTAGATCATATTCTTCCAAGTGAGGGAAGACCTTCTTGACCAAGTCGATGTATTCTTTCTCTATCTTGGAGTAAATCAGGATATCGTCTAAGTATACCACTACTAGAGGTGCTAATAATTCATGTAGAATTATATTCATCATGGCCAGGAATGTGACCGGCACGTTCACTAGTATGAATGGTATTACTTTCTTATCAAAGGTGGTGTATTGGGTCTGGAAATCCTTTTTCCTCTCTTCGACGTCATTTTTTCAAAGGAAGTGATAGTCATCTTTTAAGTGGAAATTAATTAATATTTGAGCGCCAGCCACCGGATCGCGGGGCTCGCTCATTAGGGGTAGCAGATATTTATTGGCCACTGTTAGCTTATTCAACTGTCACTAGTCTACTCATAGCCTCTTAGAACCGTCAGGTTTAGGGACAATCAGAATTGGAGCCCCTACTGGAGATATGATTTTGTAACAGGGGCACCCTATAGGAAGATGGATCCTAAGGTTGCGACCGTACCAAAAGACTCAACGCAAAATTCACACAAGGTAAAGATAAAAATAATTGAATCAAATGATAAAACTTAATATCGGTAAGCCAGAGCTTCACTCAATTCAAGTCTTCTCGAGAGGAAAGTTGGTTATCAGAGTAGGGTGCTATTCGCGTTTACTTAAGTAGAATTATAAAGCCAACGACACCCATCCCTACTCCGACCATTCAGAGAGCTCCCTTCTCCACTCAGGGATCATCTGACACATGGCCCTTCCGGAATTAACTTCTGGGCCGGTGAATCGCTCGTGTAAGTTGAGTCCGTTTAATCATAGAGGTTTTCTGCAATGCATTTTGATTATGCCAGCAGGAGAGAAAAACCTTTCCGATCGCCGTCTTGTCACTGGCCAACTGACACCCGACCTTTGACCCAAACGTAGGTATGAGATTCAGTAGCCCTGTGGGCTTTTCCATCTATGCAAGCACTGCAGTCAACTGTGTCTACTTGGCCTATCGGCAGCTTTTCTAGTGACTGTATAGCTCCCCCGGTAAGTGTCTTTACTGAGTTGGCTAAATTGGCGCTACCTATAGCCAAACGTTCAGGGATCGCCTTAGCCGTGATAAGATTGAATGCATCTTAGAGTCCTGAAACGTCCCTCAGTAATGGTATAGCGCCTGGGCTATCGTTGTGTAAGTAGTAGAGTTTTATCCGTACAAACTTCTGTTTATCCCCGACTCTCAGATAGCTATTCCAGGGGACCCCCATACATCCCATAGGGATTATAGGCACCTAGAGTACCCTCGGAAGGCCATCTGATGTCAATACTAACAACTTGCCCGGGTTGGCCGTCGCCTACCCCAATATATATCCTGCGGACAGCATCTGGTGTGAAGGACGGCTGTGACGTATACGGGGTTACGCTGCCACCTTCGATTTCTTAGTTTTGTTAGCCTTTTACCAACTGTCACCATTGCCCACCCGTCGCAAGTGGCGAATGTGGGAGCCGCAAGGGGGTGTTGGACGCGCCAAAATCACTCCAACGACCCTGGGGTAGTTGTAGTAGGATTTCGCGTCTCGCTTATCGTTAGGGGAGGGTAACTTGAGGTCCACAATTTCACCCCCGATCCCCAAGGTATGGTAACTGGGTCCTATCATTGTGCAAATCACTGCGGAAGTCTGTATAACGCCCCATTGCCTCACCAGAAGGTTCTGCGTAACGGACCTATTTGTTACACACGATTCCACAAGCTAGACACACCTGGTTACGCGAATGTAGCACGCCAGGCGGCGTCTACACTGCTTACCATGTTTTCCTAGGGCTCCCTGTTACCCTGCCTAGCTGGTTAACCTGCCTAACTGAGGAGATGGGTTACCCTATGTTAAGGGTTACCCTGCCTAAGTATGCTTCCGGCTTACCCTACTCAATAGGGTTACCCTGCCTGACTGTAGATCCGGGTTACCCTGTCTACCGGGGTTACCCCACCTAAGTGTGCACCAAGGTTATCCGGCCTTGCTGGGTTATCCTATCTAACTAGGTACCTAAGCACCCTTTCTTCATGAAAGGTACTTATGGTTGCTATGTCACTTTGCAGGTGTCTGGTACCGTTCCTGTCCACGACCTCGTAGGACCACTGGCTGGGCTGAGGTTCGGTAAGCTATACCAACTGATCTAAGGGTCGTTACACTACTCCCCTCTTCTATAAGTCTGTCCTCAGAATTAGTTTTCTTGTGTGGGCTGATTTATTTCCCACTTAACCTCTTTTCAGGTACTGTTCATACACGATGATCCCTTGGCTTAGAAGGTTACCGGTCATGAAAATACAGCAATGCCTCACCTGCGGTTCCTTCCAACATCTCAAACGGCTCCCATTAATTTTCTTCACTGCAATACCCTTCCCACGACACCAAGTATTGTACAAACCGGTATGGGAATTTTGCTTTCATACTTCTATACCACCAGCTATCTACTATGGCTCTTACTATATAGCTGGGCTCCGAATCAACGATGTCAGGTTCTGGTATGGCTTTAGCAGGTCTACCTACCAGATCCTCCCGGTAAGGTTCCAGAAGTCCCACATTGAAGACCGGATGGATTGTCCACCTTGCAGGCAGCTGTAGCTCATAAGCACGTGTCCCTATTTTCCTCTTAACTACAAAAGGTCCAAATCTCTTGAAGTCTAGTATCTCCAAAGGTCGCTTAGTACAAATGTTACGTCGGTCCAACATAACACGGTCTGCCTTCTTAGCTCTGCCTTGGACAACATCCTCCATGGTAACATACTCTGGTGATGGAAGACGCTTCAAGTCATGCCATTTCCGCTGTTGTTCCTGGGCCCTTTGTAGTGTCTCTCGAATATCTTGCTATGTACCCTCCCAATCCTTGACAACAAGTTCACTGGTTGGGTGTATACTTTGATGTTCAGACACGGCCCCGGACCAATTGGTCTGTGGCACAAACCCGTAGTTCGCCTCGAATGGTGCCACCTTCGACGACTCGGATACTGACGTATTGTATGCGTGCTCCGCTAAGGCTAGCAGTGCAGCACAATCGTCTTGCTGGTAGGAACAGCAACTTCTTAGGTACTGTTCCAAGGTCTGATTAACCCTCTCAGTTTGCCCCTCTCTTTCCAGATGGAAGGCCGTAGATACATTGAGTTTAACTTCTAGTAGATCCATGAGACTCAGCCAAAATTTGGATGTAAAACGGGTATCGCGATCAGAAATGATCGATTCAGGGAGCCCATTCAATCGCCAAATCTCCTTCTGAAATATGAGCGCTAGTTCCTTTATGGGCACCTGAGTTGCTAAAGGGATAAAGTGAGCCATCTTGGAGAATCTATCCACTATGACCCAAATCTTTGTATATCCCTCTGGGTTTGGTAATGCCACAATGAAGTCCCTAGAAATAGCATTCCATGGTCTCATCGGAACTTCAATAGGCTCAAGCAAGCCAAACTTCTTATGCCGGATCGTTTTGCTTCTTTGGCATACATCACAGGTCCGAACATATTTAGTGATGTTTTCCTCCATTCTCGGCCAGTAGAAGTTTGCCTTAACTCGTGCTATTGTCTCTTTTGTTCCAAAGTGTCCAGCGATGCGTGAATCATGTTCTGCTTCCATGATTGTTCACTTAAGCCCTTCGTCTTTCGGAACATACCACCGATTCTTATAGGTGAGCAAGTCCTTTTCCACATCAAAATGGGTAACCTCAGTGTTACTTTTGTTTACAACTGCCTTCAGTACTACCAGGTACGCCTGGTCTAATTCCGCAGCAGCACGCAAGGCTGTCAGAAATCCAGACTACAGGCGAAACCCTAGACAAGTAAGTAGCATCAGGGGGCGCAGGAGGTCTCGTTCCTGCTGTATGTGCCACTGCCCAGGCCGAAAAAATGTTTATGGTAGAGGATCACTCCCCCCTTCCGGGTGGTAGTCCCTACTCCGCGTTAACGCATCTGCCTTCTCATTAAGCCGGCCTTCTCGGTAAACCGCCTGGAAGTTAAACGGGTGTAGGAATTCAGCCCAGCGGTGTTGCCTCCGGTTTAGGACCTTGGTACTATTAAAGTACTCCAGATTCTTGTGGTCTGTATATACCACAATCTGGTCCTCCACCGAGCGCAACAGATGAGCCCATTCCTTGAATGCTGCGACGATCGCCGTCATCTCTTCATCGTGAACATCGTAGTTCACCTCCTCAGGCAGGAACTTCCTACTGTGATAGGCCACTGGGTGCCAGTTCTGGTCATCACATAATTGGGATAGCACAGCACCCAATGCGAAATCACTGGCGTCGGTCTCCAAATTAGTGGGACGAGAGCCATCAAAGTGTGTCAGAATGTGACCAGTGGTGAACAACTCTTTTAAATGTACAAATGACCGCTCAAAAGCGGGTGACCAGTCCCACTTTACATCCTTCTTGGTCAGAGCCGTTAGAGGTTTGGCCACTTTTCTAAACCCGTTGATGAATCGACGATAGAAGTTCGCAAAGCCGATGAAGCATTGAACGTCAGTTACATTCTGAGGAGTCTTCCAAGCTTTGATCTCCTCTACCTTACGAGTCGTCATAGATATCCCATGCTCAGATATCTTATACCCTAGGAATTCAACTTCCCTTTGGTGGAAGGTGGACTTCTTTATGCTAACGCAAAGACCTGCCTTGCGCAGTCTCTCCATATCCTGACGAACTAACGAAACATGTTCTTCAATCGTCTCTGAGTATATCTAGATGTCATCCATATAGGCGATGACTCCTGCATCAAGCATATCCCTGAATACGCTATTGATCATACTCTGGAAGGTAGATGGTGCGTTGCATAAGCCCAAACGACATCACCGTATACTCGTACAGGCGATAATGACTCTTAAAGGCAGTTATCCATTCTTCACCCAGTGCCATCCGGATGAGATAATAGCCATTTTTCAGGTCCAGCTTAGTGAACACAGTGGCTTTTCCGAGCCTATCTCGTAGCTCATTCATCAAAGGCAAAGGATACTTGTTCTTAATAGTTATCTTATTGAGCCCTCGATAGACGATACATAACCGAAGCGTTCCATCTGGCTACGGCACAAAGAGGATAGGGACTCCGGCAGACGACGTAGAACGCCGGATCTTTCCTTGTTCCTCCATTTCCCGGATGTAGTCATATAGTACATCTGATTCTCGCTTAGAGAGGGGGTATATGGGCCCCAATGGCGGTTTGGCCCCAGCCTCGAGTTCAATCCTGTGATCAAACTCCGTATGCCGGGGAAGGGAAGTTATATTTTCTTGACTGAAAATATCTGCATAATCCCTATATTCTGGTAGTAGGCTGACGCTAATGTCCTTGCCATCTTCCCCAGTCTATATTGCCATACCCAAAAGGTATATCTGACTACTGTCCTTGGCTTGGAGTTCTTCACTGGTAATGAACTCCATTCGTCACTTAGCGACAAGACAGTTTGTCTTCCAGTATTTTAAACGCCACTTCAGAATACCAGTTTCCCAGTCAATATCGGGATTGTGGTCCTTTAACTACGACATCGGAAGATAGCCGTCTACCTTGGTGTCCGGCATGTCCGCAAGCTCGAACCTTATATCATTCACATGGTCGCCTATCTTCACTCTCCCCGTCGTAGGGTAATGATCTCTGGACCCTGGAATCTGGTTGCCACTTGCATCAGAGATTGATGTCGGATGTTTCCGACGGATACATGGTAATTGGGCTTTCTTTACCCACGTGCTACTTAGCACGGCACCAGTAGCTCCACTGTCCAACAAAAGTAAGGCTTCCTTACTATTTCTGTGCTTCTTGAAATTCCAGTCCAAGTGGACTTTCACGTGTATTGACCTAGTGTGGGGCGGCGGGCCAACTAGCCTCGGCCGCTTAGGTGGTCAATCTTCGCTAACAGGTTTTGTTCGCTTAAGCGTCATAATGTATATCTCTTATTATATAAAGTGTGGGCGTTTACTATCACTCCACTGAGATTTCGGGTATTTAACCCTCCTCAGGTAAACTTGTAAATAAGTTCAATTGCTTAATCAAGTCCTGCCTGATTGATATACATAAGTGAAACAAAAACCAATGAAACCAGACCATCTCTGTCGGTCTTCACCAAGCAAACAACTCTGGAAATAAGAAATAAACCCTCGCAAAACCTTAACCAAGGAAAACCGTTAATCCCACCCTGTCCTGAGAGTGGCGGATCAGCCTTGTTCTTTTCTAAGGGTGAGGGGACTCACCTAGTCAAATTTCCCTTTACTTCTACCCTTTTCCTCCACGCCTTAATGCAAAGAGTGGTAGTCAGCTCTCGGGTTTCTCAGACACTGCCTAAATGGCTTACCTAATTACTTCCATCGGTGTCAACCTCCCAAATCGGAGGAGAGCCGCTGACCTCGGTAACCCTTTTGACAATAGGTGGTGGAGCCCCAATGCGTCGGTGTTTAGATACCGTAGGTGTTAAATGCTCAGCCTCAGAAGCAGACAACTTGCGTGAGCGTTTGATTGATTGCACTACGGGTTCTGGAGCAGTACACTGTTTCCAAAAGTGACTCTCGGTTCCACACCGCGAACATTGCTTTAATCCACGGCGTTTGTCAATCAGAGTGGTCGGAATATTCCGATGTTTGATTTCATAGTCTGATTTCTTAACCCGGGAGGGGTTGGCTGTGCTCGCTTGAGGCCGGGGATTTCCGTTCCCAGGGCCTCGCTCCTTCTTTCGTTGTCGCTTAGCGACCTTGAACCTGTCATCTCCTCGTTCGTGGGTCGTAGGCTTTTCCTTAACAACCGTTGTGTTGAAGTATGCAACGTCCTCCAGCTGATGACTGGTATTGCGAAGTAGGTTAGGGTAATCGATGTATGCTTGCAGGTGTGGAGTTTTCAGACCCCAAGCATTTCGCAATTCTGCGGTCATTCCAATGCGGGCCTTGTCCTTCACTACTACAGCGTCATAATGCAACTCGCTGGCTAAGCGAATGAGTTCATCGATAAATTGGTCCACCTTTCCTGGCTTCATAGCCAAACCATTCCACTCACAAAGAGCACGATCCCGATCTGAGTGACCGCCGAAACTGGACTCTAGGCGTTTTCGGAAGCCTCCCCAAGTGAGCAAGTCATTGCTTGGGTTAAAGGTCACTCCTGCCCGTTGAGCGGCATCCTGGCTAAGGTGCACATGGATGCTGTTCTACCATTTCTTTGCGGCCCCTTCAAGAAGCGCGATGATCAGGCTGACTTTATTCATATCAGACTGCTTACAGTGTCGATAATAGTCAAACCTAATCTCCGCATCCTGGATGAATCGCTGTGTCTCATGTGGGTCTCTATTGAACCCCTTGATCCCCAATTTCTCGGGCTTCTTCTGCCGAGTATGGGATTTCTTGTTGGACTTTCGAAGAAACTCCGTCAAGGCTTGACTGCGCTCATCATACCGTCGCTTCTTAGCATCATTCCAGCGCGACTTGTGTCGGCCCAGAAATCTGCTGAAATCGGGAAGGGAGGAGGAAGGTTCATCGCTACTGCTCGAGGAGTCGGAATCACACGGTTGTCCTGCTTCGCCGACGTTTCCACCACCTGGTGGTTTACTACCACCATCTCCACCAGTGTTTCCACCGCAGAGTCCCAATGGTTCTGATATCCGCTAAAGCGGTCCTCTGAGCTTTCGTGACTGGCTTCTGGGAGAGAAGCTCCCGGAGGGGAAAACAGTCTGGTGGGATGTGCAGGGAATGGAGGACCTTTAGCAGTAAGGACCTTATCCACTCCCCTCTGAACTAACAGTTGGAAGCGGGGACAAGCTCCAACATCCGTATGGTCTTCCGAACCACAAAAACGACAATGGGTCTTTTTCATCTTCGGACCTTTGGGATTTTGGATTATGGGTTAACTGGTCCCTTTCGTACATGGCGGGCTATGGTGAAATGCAATATTCCCATCAGGTCTTCACTCGATCCTACAAGTAGGAGAACAAAAAGCCGTAGCCGACTGCGCTTCTACCCCTGGAAACCCAGTCCTCCTGGCACTGCCCGTGGTTTTGGCTGGAGCCGGCGGTACTGTCGGAAGGACAAGCGGTACCGGATTTTGTGGTGTGGCTGGCAAGGGAGTTTTCTCTGCCACTGCATATGGTCGCTCAGCTTCTAAAACTATAGTTGGCGTTGATGGCTCAGCCATAAGGGCTGCAACGGCGGTCGTAGTTTTAGGTTTTGCGGGTCTCTTGTCCTTTGTTACCCCTGCGAGGCGTGAAGACCTCCGCACCGCACCTGAGCCAGAAGGGCGCGGAGATCGGCTGGCTAGGCGGGCTTCAACAGCGAGGGCGAAAGGTGATACCCGCGATTTGCCTGGAGTGAGGCAAAGTCCCTAAGCTTCCCTGGCATGTGGCGTTAAATGCTCATGCCACGTGACATTTGCCATGGCTTCCGTAAAGTGCAGGGCAAAACTGATCGGTCCTGTGCGGACAAGGGGAAGCGGAGGAGCTTGCTCCATAATCACATCATTTTCGGAATCAATGCTGATTCCTTGACTCACAGCCCACTCGAGAGCCTTTTGGCGACCCTTTAGCCCTTGCGCGGTCATGACCTGCTGGTGATAGGCATCTTGGACCTTCTTTACCCAGTCGGTGGCCATGTTGACCATTTTCTCTTGAAAATAGGTCTGCTTTGTCTCCACAAAGCATTCGAGTTGGGAGTGTGCTTCCGCGAACCTACGGCCTACTTCATGCAGGATGTAATACTCAAAGACTTTGTAGGTAAAACGTTCAAAAGTAACCCCTTCAGGGACCGCCTCAGGTACCATCACAGAGGGATTGTGGGTGATGGATTCCATAAGTGCCCTAGGATGGGGGACCACCATGGTCTGACATTCCTCAGGTACCTCAATGGGTGCCGCTTCAATCAACTTCGTAACCGCCTCCCAACCCAGGCCCCTTAGGTCTGCGATAACATCGTAGTCCAAGAGGGGACCCGGAGTGGGAGGGACGGTAGTCCGTTGTGAACGCGTAAGAGACATTTCAGAAATAATACTTTCCTCCCAGGGCTACTTGTTCCTGACAAGTTTACCACTACTCGTAAATGTCAGAAAGGGGTCTCAAGGAGCAACAATTCTCAGGAGAAAGTTAAGCGAAGAGATTAACGGTATACCTGTAACGGGGGCACCCTATGGGAAGATGGATCCTAAGGTTGCGACCGCACTAAAAGACTCAAATCAAAGTTCACAGAAGGTAATGATAAAATAATTCAATCAAATGATAAAACTTAATATCGTTAAGCCAGAGCTTCACTCAATTCAAGTCTTCTCGAGAGGATAGTTGCTTATCAGTGTATAGTGCCGTTCGCGTTTACTTAAGTAGAATTATAGAGCCAACGACACCCATCCCTACTCCGACCGTTAAGTGAGCTCCCTTCTCCACTCAGGGATCATCTGACACATGGCCCTTCCGGAATTAACTTCAGGGCCTGTCGATCGCTCGCGTAAGTTGAGTCCGTTCAATCATAGAGGTTTCTGCAATGCATTTTGATTATGCTTGCAGGAGAGAAAAACCTTTCCGATCGCCGTCTTGTCAATGGCCAACTGACAATCCGACCTTGGACCCAAACCTAGGTATGAGATTCAGTAGCCCTATGGCTTTTTCCGTCTATGCAAGCACTGCAGTTAACTGTGTCTACCTGGCCTATCGGGAGCTTTTCTTGTGACTGCATAGGTCCCCCGGTAAGTGTCTTTACTGAGTTGGCTAAATAGCGCTGCCTATAGCCAACCATTCCGGGATCACCTTGGCCGTGATAAGACTGAATACCTCTTAGAGTCCTGTAACGTCCCTCAGTAATGGTATAGCGCCTGGGCTATCATTGTATAAGTAGTAGAGTTTTATCCATACAAACTTCTGTTTATCCTCGACTCTCAAATAGCTATTCCGGGGGACCCCCATTTATCCCATAGGGATTATAGGCACCTAGAGTACCCTCGGAAGGCCATCTGATGTCAATACTA